>PNEQ01096425.1:19647-41730 GCA_003012365.1 Medauroidea extradentata
TATATATATATATATATATATATATATATATATATATATATATATATATATATATATATATATATATATATATATATATATATATCGTGTTATAGTACGACGAACAACCGATCTTTGAAGGGATACAAAGTTTCATAGTGTCCCGTGACTTTAAAATATAAATAATCGCATCGGAATGTCCGTCACTTGGCCTTCATGCTCCTTGTATTTTATTTCTGTCTGTTTTATTATGTATTTATTAATTTAAACATGTGTGCACAATATTTGGCGAATTGTTATATTTCGAAAACAGTGTATAGTGCAAATAACTTACTATCACAAGGTACTTTGTAGGCCTAGGCCTACTTCTTTTAGCCTCGCATGGGAATAGGTTTACAAGTAAGTTCATAATTTTTTTAACAAATTCAAGGATTTCAATGAAACCATAGGCCTGTTTATTAAATTAATAGTTGTATTTTGTTGGAACCGCATATTTATAGGATTCAATGTAAGCTTTTAATTTTACGTTTCTGTCTTCCTATATTATTAATGCAAGTCAATGGGCACGTAGGCCTACCTAGTGGTTTATGTTACCACTCGTGAGAAAATAAGGAATAACATTCCAAAGTCACGAACATATTTAAATAGAGATGTTGTTAGATTATACACTATCGTGGTTTCGTGCTTAATTTTGTTTGCCTCCTTGTTGATGTAACTGCGAGACGAATTTGAGGTTTTACCATGCAGAACTAACCTAAGACAATTCGGTGAAAGTTAATTTTTAAAATGAAAATAACTAGTGTAGTTAATTGATATTACGTTTGATTGGCTAGGTATTACAGTGTTTATGTACTGGTCGTACGTTCGTGTGGGTACATACATTTTTACTTGCCTAAAGTAAAATTTTGTTTCCTTGATAAAGATAGGCCTAAGCTTTTTGTTAATGTGTGTTAATAACATATATCCATGCGAAATTCTGCAGAACGTTTGAGGAATGTTACAGTTCAATGGAACTACTGCTATCAATCATAAAATGATATAGTTTCAGTTTTTTTTTATACAGGCCTACTGTTAACCATGCTTCCATATGCATATAGGCCTACTTTGCTTTTCAGTAGCTTATACATGCCAACATTAATTGCCGGGTATTACATTTGGTTTAGGGAAGTGGTTAATATGTCAACAATTTGTTACGACATGAATTAATAATTTCGAAATGTAGACTAATGAAGTAAGATTCTCGCTGTATGGAAACTTGAATTGTGACGGCCTATCGGAGAAGGTTCATTGTAGGTCTACTCATTTTTAGACAACGTTTCTATCGATTTGCTGCGTTTATTACAGAAAAAAATATCAACTAACCTTGGCCTACTGAAATACTGCCTGGTAAAATAATTGTGTGTGTTCATCATAAGAAATATGCAGCCAAATATCGTCTCTTGTTAACAGTGACTCAATTGATTTAGCTTTATCGTTGTTTATCGTTCAAGACGATCTATGACATAGTATTTTAAAAACGTCTGCAGTTTCCGTAAACTAAGAATCGGTAATTTTTCGACTCGGAGTGTATTAAAAGTTGTAATTAATGAATAGAAACTCGTCAACCCATATAATCATATACGTTTTTTGGCGCAGTTTGTGCAAAATCAACTGTTATTACCCATGATTCAGTGTGCAAATGCTACTGGCCAAGCCGTCCATTCTGTGGCTCCTCCGAGGTGAAGACCTGGAGCATTGTGTCCCAGAAGAATTCTCTTCCTCGTGCCTTTGTAAAGGCCTCGAATAATCCGGACTTTGTAAGGGAAACATAGTGTGGTCAAATGTGTGATTCTACATAATGACCGATGACATCATAAATAACAGACAAGAAAATAATGTACAAGGTTTGCAGAAAAGGTTGCATATGTTTTAGGAAAAATCAAGATTGATATCTATGTATAAAAGAGAACACTGGCTGACTGATGGAATGACTGACTGGCCTATCAAACTGCAGTCCAAACCGTTGGACCTAGATATGTGAAAAATGTTGTGTGGGTTCCCTTTAGGTATTGGGCGAGCAATAAGAAGGGATTATTCAAAATTATTTTCCTATGGGGTTGAACAGTTGTGAAATGTGATTTATAAGATTCGTTTACTTAGATCGAACTCGACGGCCTATTGTCGTGAATTTTACTTCTATTGGTCAACCATAAAAAAGCATATTTGCCAATTTAAGGGTTTACCGAAATGCAATCTTTATGGGGGTGAAAAGACCCTAAATGTGTTTTCGATTAACTATCGATATCTATCGAGCCCTTCGTGGTACAGAGTTTCCTTTTACATTAAAATGATTCTGATATGATATGAATACCCAAAATGTAGTTTTTCGATTCTTCGAAGTTCGACTCGCAATGGGTAAAAAAATGGGGAAATGTGTTTATTTATTAATCGTCTGTGCAGCTCGAACCCAATGGTCTATCGTCGTCATTTTTACTTCAATTAGATACATACACAAATATATAACATAGGACTTTAAGACATTTCGAAAGCCTTTAATTAAGGGGAGGAAAATACATAAAATGTGTTTTCGATTATGTATCGAACCAGTCGATATATCGAAATGCTGTTGCTTCAGAATGATGTTTACATAATGACCGAAAATTATTTCAGGATATTTTCCAAATTCGACCCCAAAGATGTAAAAAAATGATATAACCTGTTTTTGATTCGTGATCGAATTTTTTTGATATTGATGCGATTTTTGTGTAAGATTAATGTGTACTTAAATTATAGAAACATCGTTAGTGATTTTTCGAAATTTTATATCTAAGGAGGTTAAAAGTTATGAAACGGGCTGAAAGGTGTTTTCAATTAATTGTCTATATATATTTTAATCAGCTGGCCATCGTAACTGTTTCCACTTACATTTGACGCCTATACAATAGCCTTAATAGTGAATAAAGTTATTTGTGAAATTCGAACCCTGAAGAGGTGAAAAGACATGGAATGTGTTTTAGATAAATCCATGAGTGCTATCGAACCCATCGAGATATACCGTTGCTTTTGGTTTTATGATGATGGATACATAAATGCCCGTAAACAGATTTAAGGACCCTTTTCTAAATACGAACTCATAGAGTTGTGAAGGAATAAAAAATGTTTTAAATAAATCGTCGGTCACACTATCAATCAATGAGTTGTGATTTTCCCCTCAAGTGGATACTTATAGAAATTTTTAACACGTGATGGTGAGATTATCCAAAGTTCGATCACCAATAAGATGAAAAAGTGCAACAAATGTTTTCATTCACCCCATTATATATACCAAAACAGTTGAGACATTCAGATATTTGTTGCTTCATAATAATGCTTATGCAAATACGAAACATAATTACCTCCGTTTTTATTATGAAAAAATATCTTTCAAATACTCCGTTTGGTGGAGTTGGGGGTGGGATGCAGTATTTGTAGACATCACAAAACAAAAAATAAAAAATGGCAAGTACAGCCTTAGAGAAGTAACTTATAGGGAAGCTAACATTCTGCTATTATACCGTTAAAAATTGTTGTGAAACCTCTATTTGCTCAGTGAATGATTATTTAATTTATTTTTATTTAATTTCAATGGGACACATTGAGGGCAATATCATCAACAATCGCTATAGATGTAAACGAGTCGTCATACCATGTATACTACTTATATCAACAAAATTCTCTCTCAATGTCAAGGTTTGTTTTGCTATTACTATAAATAAAGCCCAAGAATGTTTTTTTACATGGTAGCTATAGCTACATAGTCAGCTGCAGAGTAAGCTCAACCTGCAGCTTGTTTATCCTAACACTTTATGGCCGAAATACTAATATGGCGTACAAAGAGGTCCTTCAATTGAAGTAAATACTTGTTATTACGAGTAATACATACAGACAATCCCGCAGGCAGACCGCTAGTTAATGTCATAATAATTATTGTTTTTTTGTCTTCTATGTGGTTCTATACCAGTCATCCAACAGCATGACATTTCTGCAAAAAAAATTCGGTAGGGGAAAGAAAAACAAGGTAGAAGGACAGAATAGGATACCCAAAAAATTTAGTGAAAAATGTTTGAATTATTTTTTTTAAGCAGGACGGCAAAACAGTGTAGAGGGGTAGAATGGGATACCAGAAAAATTTCGAAAAAAAAAAAAATAAATAAAACTTTGGCGAGTTGTGCGTGGATTCATATAGCTTTTTCAGTTGAAAAAATACTAATTTTTGGAGGGAGACGCGTCAAAATAGGATATAGGGGCAGAACGGGGTCCCAAAAAGATATTAATTTAATGAAAACAAAATGTGGTTTCTACCAAAACGAATTATATTTCTGAGGAAGTGGGATGCAAAACATGGTACAGCGGCAAAACAGAATACCAAAAAAATATTTGTGGATCAATTTTCCTTTTCAAAATGTTTCTAAAATGGGCTTAATGGCCTTTACGTCATTTTACCCAATTGAACACTTTACAAAACAATTTTTTGTTTAAGAAATGCTGTCACATTAAATTGAAAACCTGCAAAAAAATTTGCGGGAACCATCCAGTAATGTATAAATCCAAAGCAAAATAGTAATGAGTCGTAGCTACAAACATCACAATATCAAACCAAATCAAAATTTTGTTCATAGAAAAAATGTAAATTATTGTACACTGATATCTGTTTTATTGCATCACTAAACCATATATCGTTAAGGCTATTCATGCATAAGAAATCTAGTACTTTTCCTTGCCATGAAATGACTTACCAACTGACGAACATCTGCTCCAGAAGGTTGTGGTGACGCACTTCCTGTAGCTACTCTGCTGCGCAGACGGTTATGAAGTTCCACAATATGAGCCTTTTCTTCTTCTGCTAAGGACATATTTAAGTACCCTTTGCAGTTTGGCCCTGGGCTTCGTTTCTGTTAAACAAATGTTAGTAACTCCTGTCAAAAACAGAGCTGTAATGTAGTAAGAACTTGGAAACAAAAGAATGTGTGTCTAGAGCACTTTGTGATCATGACATTATACTATTCAATTAAATTGTGAGTCCTCACCATGATTGAACTGTATTATCACTATACACTGTCATAACACTATTATACCTGACAATAAGTCCTTAAAACTCTCCTAGCATTGTCATTAATAGTGAAAACTGTTTATTCAATGCTAGAATAGCACAACCCAAACTGATTAGACACGACCGTTTGAAATTATGACACGACACTTCTGTATTTAGCAGGACGAATACATTACGAATACGGACATGTCAAGTTCCTGCATATTGAATTGACTACACAAATATCTACTAACTAAAATTCCAACACAACTGGCAGACAACGTACAGCTTAAAATGTTGGTCTATAAGCATGACATTTCCCACAGGTTTTCTTCGTATAATGTATTCTTCTAAGGGGGTAAAATAAGAAAAGAATGGGAATATACGTCATTTTTGAAGTTAGAATGTGGGATTTGTAATGTTGTCTTGTGGATAGATTCGAAAGTAAGTACCTAGTAAAAAAAGTTTTAAATTATATATCGGTAAATTTATGAAACAAAAATGTCACAGATCGACCTGAACATAATAAAAGTACCAAACACACACACAAACTGAGGGAAGATAGAAATTTAAAAATAGTTAGGTTGAAACTCATCTACTTAATAAAACAATAACATTCGATTTAAGGAGGGCATGAGCAGATCAGGTTTACCTAAAACTTTAACATTTGAGGAAAGTCGGACATTGCCTGAGATGTTGTTGATGGGAAATCCCATCGGCACATGGCTAGTTTTGTATAAATATTATATCTTTAAAAAAAAAAGTGTACGTCGGTGCCGTCGTTTTGATGGAGAAGGAACCTATGTCAGGATTGTTTTCGAAAATTTTGTGTTATGCTATTGTTTTGATCAAAAATGTATTTCTTGGTTAAGTTTTGAATACCTTCATAAATGACTATAACCAAAATATGTAAATTGAAATAGTTCTAAAATTATATGTTGTGATGCACTGCAAAAAAAATATATATATTCTGCAATGTAAATGAAAAAGTGAATGATCCGATTGTTTTATATTACATGCAGATGCTCTTGCTATATAAGGATAATATTATTGCCATATCCAGTCAGTAAATTTTAAGAGAATTAAACAGGTTACAGATACAGAATAACACGTGTACAGGCCCATATGGTAGCCACCCCGATTTATTATATTTAATAGCTGTCAGTGTCTACCATCATAAATTAATGTGCAATAATAACTATGCCTTGCGACTATTCATTCTCCTTGTCTTTGTATCAGGATCACATTGCAATAGTTCTCATTAAGATACCAATACTGCACCAAGTTTTATATTAAAAATAAGGAATTATATATATTTTGTCTTCGTGAAAACGAGAGAGGAGAAGCAGGTGCAGAGTGTGTCTTGGGGCCTTACCCCAACACTGCACGAACCACCTCCCTAACTGGTCACGAGGGGAGGAGTCCAGCCAATGGTTTTGCTAGTTGTTACTGTGTTGTAGATATTTAGTAATTAAGAAATCATAAATGTTAATAAGTAAGTGAACCATTTGATGTAACTGAATGTTAATAGCTACGAGAAATTAAGAAATGATGTAATAAATACGGTTCTGGTCGGAATTGTTGTCCTCGAGAGGCGGGGCCATCGGTTGTAAGCTGGATCCTGATTGGCCCAAAACGAACCGGAGCTTGCAGGCCAAGTGACGGGAGGTTTTGGCGCAAATGAGGGTGAGGAGAAGCGAGCCGGCGTCGGTCCGGGACGGACGTTGTCAAGCCGAGAGGGTCGTCGGCGAGTCGCAGCGACGGTAGAGCAGAATGCCACAGTCAGACGTCGAAGCTAGGCGTCGAAACGCGGAGTATTGTGGGCCGAGGCCCAATCGTCGTCGTTGTTTTGGGCGTCGGGACGCCATTAAGATTTCGCCAAGTCACAAAGTACGTCGGGCCAAGACACCTCTGATTAGTAATTGTAGAGAGACAGTGATTGCGAGGCATTTGATATTCTAATTAGTTGTCGGTGTCTCTGTTCGTGCGACTGTGATCCTTAAGAGTCATACCGACAATTCTACGTCAGTATCGGTCCACCCCGAGAGGACACCAACGACGTTATACCCGGTAAAAAGATTTGCAACTTTTTCATTGTACTATCTAGTATCATAGTATCCAGAACTACACACAGCAACAATAGACGAACAAGCACCAGCAGAAAAGAAATTTAATAATAAAACAAAAAGAACGTTGTAATAATTCATTTCATGCTTATTCTTACAATATTTTGAGTACTATCTGTTTCTCTACGTTATTGTTTTTGTTATGTGTTGCTTACATTTTGTTGGACAAATGGCAATTTTCGACAGCTAACAGCCACTTACCCAGCTCGAGAGCAGAGTAGCAAGGAGTTGATCGGGAAGCTACTCTAGTGTATACTGAAACACATGTTAACTTTACTCTTGTTACCTTTTGGACACATTAAGCTGAAATTTTGTCACACAAACCCTACCCTCGTAAGCTTATGTCTAATCATGTAGCCTATAGCGACCATTAAGACATTTTAGCTAACTTATACAATGGCCCTTTCACGTGATCAAATTTTGCTCCAATTTTTTTTTTTTTTTTTTTTTAAATTCAATTTCTTGAATATTATGTGACGCTATAAATCGCGGCCATTTGGTCTTTCAATTTATTGAATGTCATGAATTTCGTCAAAGATTTTCGTTTCCTAACATTATTCATCCAAATAACATATTCACTGAATTATGTATGCAAAATATAAAGTAATAAAAATAATTAAGAGCATTATTTATTTTCAATAATAATAAATACAAAAAAAAAAAGAAATATTGTATTGGCTAAACCAAATATTTTTTGTGTCGTGCAGGGTTAGTAGATAATTGTAAAATAGCTACATGACTTATTTTGTCCATTATTTGTTTATAAGTTGTATGATAACTTTTCCTTCAATGTTTATTGAATCAACTTGAATCGTTGAGCTATTCAATAAATTTAATTCAAGATTCAGTAAATATTCAACTGTGTGAAATTGCCTTAAGTCTTGAACACGAGGTCGTATATTGCATTTAAAACACCCTACAGCCCATATATAGCAAGCAAAACCAAGCATTAGTTAAGCCCACCGCACACTGAACGATATTTCCTACTAGTTTTCTTACACATTTGTCAAAGAGCTTCAAAATGGGCTGATAAAATGACAATGCAGCGAGCCTCGGTGGTGATACATTGCACGTGGTACAGTACTGGTTTACATTCTTGAAAACATAAAATATTTGTTAATGCCATACAGCATAAAGACATGTTTTATAAATGTTAGACCCCAGGTTTATGTACATACTGTTTAAATTTATCATTCGTTGCCCACCACAATGTAAGGGTACAGGAGGAAATTGCATTCGACGAGTCAGGTGATAATGTATTTCGTTCTCATTGGCTGAGATATAAGACCTCTTAATAAACATGTAGCGAAAATAGCACCATTTATATTATGAGAAACCTATAGACAAGTTAGTAACACTGCATGTAAGCAGCGATATTTCCAGCAGACGAGCCTGTACAGCTCCAAGTGAGAATGCCGTATGCGATATCGTAGGAAATATAGTTTTCGTGTGCAGTGAGCTTGAAATTCGTTCGAAAATTTATTTTGGCGAGTGGGTGGGAGAGGGGGGCTGCTATTTGCACACACTAAAAAAAACGACGACCACCTAATGCGAAAATGTCGATTCTTAAGGCCAGTTGACACCAAAAAAATAACAGTAAAAATGTTACTAACAAAATGCTAGTTACAAAAATGTTATCAACAAATTCTAAGCTGCGATACAATATTTTATAGCAATGTTGATAGAAAATGTGTTATTAACATTGCTGAAAACACCAATGTTACTAACAAATTTGTACGAAAGTTGTACGGAAGTTAAAAGCAATGTTGATGACAAAAAAGTCTACAACATTTCTTATAACTTTGTTAGTAACATTTGTTACCAACATCCTTTGATCTAGACTACCCTAGAATGGGTCGGGAAAATAATGTTATCAACAGTGTTGGTGACAAAGTTATTAACATGTTTCTAAAATTCATAACTATTGTTGCAAGCAAATGTTATCAACAAAATGTTGGCAACAAATGTAATTAACACATTCTTATAAACATTAACAAAGATAATAACAGAATATTAGCAACAATGTTTATAACATGATGTCAACAATTTTCTAGCATTTTTACAACATTGTTAATAACTTTGTTGAAAACACGTGTTGTTAGCAATGTTATTGTTGGTGTAAACTAGGCTTTACACTCCTTCCATACACTGTGGTCGCGACACTTGTGGGGCAAAGATAGAGGCCAAATTGAGCAAACCTATTAAGTACTGTACACAATTTGAAAGCTTATGAAACTATAAAATTAATTTAGGTTTATTTTGCTTTCCTCAGTGCAAACTGGTGAAGACGTTGTACTTCGCTATTAATTTTTCGGTCATGATTCCTCACTAATCCTCTTTTCTCGCTTTTCCTTTACAACTCAGTTGAATAGTGTTCTCTCCTGTTCGGCGATGCTTGTTGAGGTAGGAGGGGACAGCTGTAGAAGAACTTATGTCAACAGGAACAGTTAGGTGCCCCAGCCCCAGCACAGGGCCCTAAAAAAACCTGTTACATATCCGAGACTCTAGTTGCAGTCATTATATATCTACAACTGGAACTGCACAAAAATGATATGGATAAACTCGGGGACACTTTAAATATGGCCAATGGTATATGAGTGGACAGAAATTGTTTTGGCGCTTAGCCAGTCATAGCGAAGTGATGGGGATAAACGCAGTGATGCGACGATGGGCAACCAGGCAGCGATGATATAGTGCAGCAATCATTTGATGGCGATGGTTAATCGGTCAGAAATGTTCCATGGCTGGAGTGCTGAAAGAGTATGGATGATACATGTGTGTTTGGGACAGTGAAAATATTAAATACATGTAAAATATTATGCTTTATTTAATTTTGCTGGCTTTTATATAAGTAAGGATATTTAACTTAACGCTTGAATTATATGAATTAAAATCCATTCTACATTTTCCATGCCATGTTCAAGGAAATACCTTCAAACAATAGTTTTCTCATACTGTGTACATTAACAGGTTTTAATTGTTTCTCACGTTAAATTTGCTTTTTGTATGATACGAGAAAAAGAGCAGTGTTAAAAATATAAACAAAATGTTCATCTCGTTTTACACTATACTAAAACACGACAGTGAACATCATGTTAGTAGGCTTCATATCAAACATGTATGATAAAACAAAACTGACATTATTTAAAAAGAATTGTTAAAATGTAACAAAATGACACATGTATTGCCTCTGTTGCAACACCGACGAGAAGTAGTAATTCCCAGCATTGTCCTGTGAAAATATTTTAGAGATGCACCTTTTTTTCCTTGTGTAATTTATAAAAATGTGTTATGAGCTTAACTCTCCCCCATTGTTCTATGAGCTTAAGCGTGAGATGTATTTCAGAAATGTAAATGAATCTTGTAATGTTTATGTATACAATATATTCCAAGTCTAACCGAAATACTAGTACTGTCATATGAGTAAGAACTAAATATTTAAACAAGAAATGATGAAAAAATGTAATTTAAATATCATCTTAAACATAGAACTTGTTTGACCTAATGACTACATTACTAGTTTGATGCGAGTGAAGGGTCGAAGAGCAGAAATTAGAACCATTCTTACAGAAAATAAAGTAAATATTTCTTACTAGGATCCAGTTCATTTAAAAAGAGAGAAATATTGGCATTCAGTCGAGTATAAAGTAAGACACTCAGGGTGGTACAGCTAGATCACTCGGCTGAAATAATCTTCCCAATCAATCGATTGTGTTGTACAGGAAGTATTCAGGCTCTCCCTATGCTTTCAAAACACATAAATCACACACTAGACTATTCTGGTTACCTAGTGCAACAATACTTACTAAGTGGATTAAACAACTGGAAGCGACGAGTCAAACAAACCTCATGTAATTGGCAACATGAAGTTTACATTATCTGAAAATAATACACAGTGATTCTGCTGCAATGTAAACAATGTAAACACTTGGTGTGTGGAGCAGACCAGAAACAAAACGATGAAACGCCTATGAGGCACAGTAGATAATTTAAGAAAAAGTACATCCCTGAGTGTTACTAGAGCACAAATAACCAAAATAAGTGTTACAGGTTACATTAAAACTATTGCAGATAACATGCAAGACAAAAGAATTGAAGGTGCTCGGAGCAACCCTGTGCCATACCATTCCCTATACACAGATATTTCCACTGCAATTAAATTTATTTATTGAGATAAATGTAAAAATAGAAAAGCACACAAATTAACACAGACACTGATGTGATTATTTTTCTTAGAAAACAATTACTAAAGTACTCAGGATAGTTATAATTTCTCATTGGAAGTCCTCCTTTTAAGAACGTGCCATGTTAATGAGAATGTGTAGGGGGTGTTTCCATGCACTGTCCAGGTTAAGCACAATTATACTTAAATACTAGTACTACAGTAGTTACCCCTCAACTGGGTAACTGTTCCACAGGTTGCACCATTAGCCTCTGTTTCACTCTAAAGCCAAGTACACACTGTTATCTTTCTTGAGCAAGACGGTGATCACCGAAAGGTGGACAAGAGGGAACATAACACTTTGTGTGCAAACCCCATGAATGTAACGTACACACAGTAGTACTTGCAAGGTTGCTTGAATATGCCAATTTGCAAAAAAAAAATCAGAAACATAAAAACACTTTTTAAGCTTTTCTATTTATTTTTTTAATTAATTTATTTATTTTTGTTATTGTCGTTCCATTGTTCCTACATTAATTCATCATTTAAAACTTTAAGTATGGTACCTTAGTAATATAAATAATTATAAACAGACAAATAAATTTGTAGTGACTATCCAAGGCTTCAGTTTATATTCTTCTCTCAAAAAGCAATGTCAGCATAAATCAATGTACGTAAATATTCCAAATAAAAACACAAACAAGACTCGTACAATAAGGTGGAAGAAAAAAAGAACCACGTCTAAACGATATTAGCTAGAATGCAAGACCTTGCATACAACAAGTCGGCCAGTCATATGACACTTTCTTGTTCTAAACTGATAACCATGTGTACTAGGCTTTATGTGTACACACATGTTATACCCACTGTTTATATTCCACTAATTTACTGTTTATTAAGCTGATGGGGTATGTTGCGACCAAATGATGTGGGTTATTTTGTCCTTCGGACTGCGGATATGTAAGCAAAAAACCGGAGGATGCATTGGGAACCAGAGTCTTCTGAAACAGTGCATAGAGCATGTTCCCTTACTGGAAGGTAGTATCGGCAAGGCTGACACCAACACAATGATTATTCCTGGCAGGTGGAGCAGTGCACCACATTCAAAATATTTTTTGAACTTTCTATTAGTATTGTGCGTTTTATGTGACACACTTTATCTTTACATGTTTGTAACAGAACATAAAATACAGTTCATGTTAGTTTGGACACATTTGCTTATTTTATTTGAAACTGCAATTAATTTCAACACACCACACAGACTTTACTAGAGGGGGTGCGGCCTGGTCCATGTCAAGATATAAGTTCTTGTATTGGCCCACCACGAGCTGAATGCCATTCACCAGTTTCCAAAAAGTGACAATTTGTGATATTAGTAGTCCATATCTTGATGTACATTGCTAAATTTTGCAGCAAAATATATTAAGTGTAAGTAAAGTCTTGGGTTACAGGGTACAGCATACAAAGTTTAAATGAGTACTTGTCACAGAGTAGGTGGACTACACAATCGTAGTTTACAAGCATACCGGAAATTCTGGTAGCGAAAGAAAAAGGGGTGAGTCATGCACATCATAGCATCTCGTGACATTGTGGCACACGATCCTCTTTTTTGCACCTCTGCCTTCTAAGGCAATGTAGAATTTCGTTGGATGGTATCACAACCTCCTTGCATTTGCTTTGAGCAAGAACCACAGCTGCAGATGTTACAAGGCCTTTAATTCTAAAAACTTAAAAAATGGTTTGGCAAACAACTACATTATAATAACGATTTTTACAGCCCACTTTTTAGCAATCTCTTCAAACACATGTGGGGTTGAGATGTTGTTAATCTAAAGTCCGCCGTTTCCACAACGGAATGACTTGTACAAGATTCGTTGGAATATTGCCGAGTCATGAAAAGATAACTTCCACATGGAACTTCCATGGAAGGTTGTGTGGATGGTTCTATGGAAGATCCTTCTACACGTTACTTGCTGCCATAAAAGTAAACACAAGATGAGTGCTTAGTAATTTTTTTTTAATATTTATACTTTATACCAACTTATATTTTGTGAAAATGGCAGATGGGAGCATCGTAAAGCTGTGACTAGTGTATCATAGCCTAACCTGCTTGCGAGACCTGTATGTTGTATGCTCGTTTATTATTCTGCGTAGGTTTTAGTAAAAATGTAAATGTTGCTGCAGTAAAAATATCAGGGCTTATATTTAACAGTATTTTGTATAACTATAATAACCGCGAATACTGTGCTGTTCTTGGGAAATCTTGCATTGAGACATTAATTTAAAAAAATGTATAGTACACATGAAACTTTATTGTATTAGAATCCTAACAAAGGCCTATATGGAAGTAGAATGTAGGCCTATTGATTGGTAGGCCTATGTGATTATGAAATGTACAAACAGTTTGAAGTATTACTGTTCGTATACATTTTATGAGTTTTTCCTGGGTTTTCATTAGGATTTTTTTTTAAGTTAGAATTCAAACTGCTTTTACTGAAAATAATGAAACTGTCTTAGCTCTTACTGTACTGTATATAAATTTTTTTTCATGCAAAAGTAATAATAGAGATACATTAAGAATTACCTACTACTGTCTCAATGTATGGTTTTTCAAACACTACAGTATAAATTTTTGTGGTGGTTGTGATTAAGCCTACTCTGTAATGTTAATTTGGTAGTTTGATTAGAATATAATTTACATTCCCACACAGCTCTACGAGTCTACAACGTACAGGCCCCATAAGCAAGCTAGGTTATTGTTAAGCACTAGTTGTATTATTTGATGAATATGCAGTTGACATTATAGATTTACACAGTTACTCAAATATGGGATTGTGTTCATACCTCGACTGTATATGTTTTATCTTACATGCATGCAGCTATGGTACACAACTTATTTTTGGGGCTTTCTATCATTGAGCACACTGGCTAGTCAAAGGCATATTCCCACTTGAAAACCAAATGTCTATCAACACTGAAGAAATCTACTACAGTGTACAGTTTTATAAAGCTTATACCTGCTATTTTCATAAAGTACGTGTCTTCATATTGTACTAATCAAACAATTTCAGAAATTTTGAGGTCAATATAAAAAACAAAAATAAAATAATACTAATAAAAATAAACTACCATTCCTGTACCTTTTCCCAAAAAATACATTCTTCAGCACAATTTACTTAAATGTGTATTGTACTTTCAGACAACTTTTCATATAGGATGAAGTTACACTACTAATGTTGTACCTATCAGTGTGAAAATACAAATCTAAACCATAGTCTGGTGTACATTTTTTTATACATCTGACTTCCCATAACTAGCGTAAGGTAGATTGGTGGGTGGAAGAACCAAGTTGCAGGATGACTGATAGGAAGACAGTGGTGAGTAGAGAGGAATACAGAAAGATTAGCAGGAAATAGAGGAATCCACAGACTAAAAATATGTAGGGGTTGTGATACAGGCTGATGTAAGGATCTAGTTTTATGAGGAAGAGGATAGGTAGTACAGACATACAGATGGGAAGGGAAAGGAGTTATAGGATGCTTCTGAATACAAGTACTTGGGCATACTATTACAGAGTGACGTAGGGTAAATAAGGCAGATAGAGCGGTATCTGAAAGGAGAAGTACTCTAGGAATGCTGGGAAGGGTATTGGATTTAATACTGCAGTGAAAAAAAAAAATATATATATATATATTGCAATTTTACGGCCAATATTCGAGTATGCAGCTGCAGAGTGGTACTTGTACATGGAACTGGACATGCGGGAGCTGGAGGAGGTACAAACACGAGCAACAAAGTTGGAGAAAGACGAAAGGCAGGCAGGTGAGGACACAGGGAACTTTCGTCACTCAGTCATGTTGAATAACCTGGGGTGAAACTCATTTAAGAAAAAGACAAATTTGGGATAACTGGTCAGGATGTACAAGGTGGTGAACAGAGGGGGAATTCGAGTTAAGTTAGGCTGCCTTTTAACTAAAGCAGGTTATAGAGGAGGAAATAATAGTCAGAAGATGAGGTGCAGAACAGAGTAGGGTAGGCAGTCTATGCTTAGGTCAGTGAGGAAGTGTAATTTGATTTTGGAAGAGCTGAGGATGATAAGGGTTGGAAAGTTTAGGTGGGGTTTGTTAGATAATTGAGGTAGATGTTATAGTTTGCCACTGGGTGGTTACACAATTGCAAGTTTAAAATATGTATTTATTATAATAACTGTGACATGATGGCAGGTTTATCGCCATGGTGAGGTAAGTTCAAGTGTTGAAAGTATAGGCCTACACTTGACCTAGACTGTGTAGCTTGGTGAACGTCTAAACTACATTTCTGGGCTAAATAACTGGGGAGGAAAACATTCTGGTTTAACGCAATATATTTTCATAAAGTAAATTTTATTCTGTAACTTGGCCTACTTGTCGACACTACCAAATAGTAGTATTCCCAATTCTGCTATAAAAACTTGCAAGCCAAGGCAATTTAGGTTATGTACCAATCATTTACTAACAAAACAAAGGACATTATGTGCTATGTTCACGACGTCTTTGTATTGTATGGAAAGTGATAGAATCCACGAATTTAAAATTAATTATACTGATTACAGTCGGGCACAAAATACACTTCTCTCAGAAAAACGAGTTTTATATTACAAGCCTCACTAGTCGTCCCAGAGCTTACTCTCAAACTGCTTCTCGTATATTTGTTAAAGGTGATAGTTATACTTTTTGTGTTCAATGAACACGGATTTTTTAATATATATATTCGCAAAATGTTGTAATTGCTTCTACCGAAAACTTATTTATGTTTTCAAAACATTGCCTGAACTAGCACGCAGGAATACTCGCTTCTGATTGGCTAATATTTTCATCTTGCAGTAAGCCCTCCACAGAAAATTGCATGCGGCCGATAACCAAAACATCCATGAAAATGGCCACAACTCTGCTATACCTTCCACAGAATCATCCACTCGGGCGGCCATGCAAGATTCCATGGAATATTCCAAGGAAAATTACATCATGGCAAAGGGCCTTTATGTTAGACCTACTTAATTAATTACAATCCCGAATTCTCTATTTAATAAAAAATTTTATAGTAAACATGACAACTTCATAATAATAAAACAAGCAAGTATATAATTACGTACTGGATACATACACATAGTGTGTGTACCTGGTACATCACACAATTTGCAGAAATCTGTCACAGGTTTGCCATAATGCAAGCAAAATATAAACATGACAATAATTTTCTTGTCCATCTTTTTCATGTAATATTTCCTACTACATTAACTTCAAATGTATATCATGTACATATCTCAATTATTTACAGCGTAGTTAAATATGATAAAAACAAATAACAAATCACTGGACTCATAAGTTAGGATAAGCCTGTGTAAGTCCAACAACAATCAAATTAACTTTTTTTTTTTATTTTTTTTTTTACGTGAAAAGTGGTCTCTGTCTTTCGCCCACGGCCAATAACTCCAATCAATATACACGAAACGAGTCAATAATGAGAACCAATATCAATTAACAGAAAACACTATCAAACTCTAGAAACTTCCGCGACATCACAAACACGTAATGTGCCGAATTCCCGACACAGGATCCAAAAAACAGAACCGTCCACGACGGCGGCTACTGAAGAACTTATCAAATTAACAACTCCATTTCGTACAATGACAACATGCCAGTGCATGTCAAACATATATTTTCGACATAGAAAATAGAGATACAGACGTGGGAAACTCAAATAGACCAAGTTGGGAACTGTTAGCTTCGGGACCCGCTGGTATGGGGGCAGCACCAACACTAACTTTCCTCATAAATTTCAAATATTTCGAATATTGTCGGTCGCCATTTTCCGTCGAGCAGTTTAAATGTTATGGGCTGTTATGATTTTGAGGTTATAATGTAAGACAATAAGTGTTTCTGCGAAGGTATTTTTTTTTTTTTTAATTGGATCATGTCTGTTAATTCGTAAGTTTAGGTTTGTGTCTTAGTAATGACTTTTATCTAGAATAATGAATCGTGATCATATACTGTAGTTTTCTGTGTCAGCTTGTATATTAAAGTGTGTAAAACCGCATATTGGTTCTTATTTCAGACAGACGTTTTACCAATGCTTGACTATACATAATTAATACCAATTACCTATGTACTGTATTTCAAATGTAGCAGTTTCACTTCATTATCGTATTAAGGTTTGTATACAAAACGATCGTTTCCAGCACAACACAAAAATATCGCAAAATATTAATAGACCTAGGTTATCAATTTTATTTACTTATGCTTTTAGAAATATACGTTTTGGATCATCCCTACAACAACATATAATGCCATTAAACAGAGTTCGTATATACCTGGTATAATAACATTTTATTATTGATTTAATTACAGCTATACAAGTATATGGACAGTTGTTAAACTAAATATTACATAGTATATAAATATTTTCAAGATGCACATAAATACATAATCAGATATTTTCAGTTTGTAACACCATTATCAGACCTTTTCAGGGTGTAATTACATTATCAGATGTTTTCAGGTTAAAATATTTTTCTGATAAATAAAGTCGATAGAATTAACATTAAAATTATCGAACATAAAATCGATTGTGTTACGTACACGACACACACTAATCGAAATGGCAACCATTATATTTGATGTAGCCATAAGTGGTACAAAATACCATAGTTTATTAAGGTAGTTGGCACCCACTTGGTAGGGGGCGCTAGAAACAGTGCCCGACATTCTACCATGAGAGTTTCCATTCTATAATCCTCTTTGTTCTCTTTGTTCTATGCAGAGTTATAAGAAATATATGTTTGAAGCCTGCACAGCCTATCATAGTAAAGTGAAACATTAGTCTGCTTCTTATTTGATTATTGAAAGCATGTCAGCCATCGGGAACATCGGCTTTACTTCAGAAACTAGATTACTGGTACGAAGAAAAGATTGGATGACAATGAGAACTTCATAGATTAATGTAGTGAGAGTGTGTACATTCTAATGCACTGGGAGCTATATGCTTCTTATTTGATTACTGACAATGATACCTTCGAATGCATGTCAGCCATCGGGAACATCACCATTCCTTCAGAAACTAGATTACTGGTACAAAGACAATATTGGATGACAATGAGAACTTCATAGATTAATGTAGTGAGAGTGTGTACATTCTAATGCACTGGGAGCTATATGCTTCTTATTTGATTACTGACAATGATACCTACGAATGCATGTCAGCCATCGGGAACATCGGCATTCATTCAGAAACTCGATTACTGGTACGAAGACAAGATTGGATGACAATGAGAACTTCATAGATTAATGTAGTGAGAGTGTGTACATTCTAATGCACTGGGAGCTGTAAGGGTACAAGTTATTTATTTATTTTTATTAGCCTCCTCGTATTTCCGGTGCATACCAGAATGGGAGTTGTGAATACATATATATGTACATACTTACATATGCACATATACACATATAGATACTAAACAACGATGATCTACAATATACTATTGCACACACATACATATATACACAAATACACATATGTGTCCATATCTCTTTCCCAGCCCTTGGAAATAAGGGTTGCATTGTGATTGGTTGACCGCACACCCAAGGGGAGGCAACAGTTATAGGAAGAAACATTACCAGTTTTTTCAAATAGTTGTTTATTCCATCCTCTAGATGGCAGGCAGCTACTGTCATGGCGACAGAATGTTGATTTAAATTCCGGTAAGAGGCAGGCAGCCATTATGTTTGTTTGTTTGAAACATGGATTGTCAAGGTTTGTTCTGTTAAATTAATATTGAATAGCCATGCTATGGCGCGGACACGAAAATGTTGTGTTCCAGGTTGTGTAGATGCACACAGTGCACGCCATCGTTTTCCTAAACAGTCTGACGACATATATAATATTTGGTTAAAGCGAATTGCGAATTAAAAATTGTATGGTTAAATCGACTGTTAGAAAAAGATACAGAGTTTGTGGGAAAAACTTCATTGAAGATTGCCAGAATCCTGGTTCAAGCCGTCTGAAGATATATTCTTTACCATCATTGCATCTGCCAGGTAAGTTCGCAGCCTGAAAAAGTAACTACTCATCGTATACTGGCCAAACTATTGACTTTAGAGGCACATTTTATTAGTGAAAAAAGTTTCTAAAGACGTAAAAAGAAGTCGTACATAAAGAATATTGTGGTTTACCAAGTTTGACATTTTCCGATTTTTGTTATGTTTTGCTAGGTTACTTTGGGTCTCGTTGTGTAGGTTTTGCTAAACTCGGTTATTTTATTCCCAAGTTTTCCATTTTCAGTTAGGTTAGGTAATGTTAGGTTACTTACCTAACCTCACCTAAGGTTATCTAACCTAACAGAAAATTGGAGGGTAAAATAACCTAATTTAACCAAAACTAACATAAATCAACATAACAAACCTAACAAAAATCTGAAAAACTCAAAGTTGGAAAACCACAACTTTTTTATGTACGACTTCTTCTTGCGTCGATAAAAACTATTTTAATTAATATACTATGCCGGTATATGATGAGTATTTATGCTTATAGCATTGTGAACTGGAGTCGTCATCTTTTATTTACAGTGTTTTAAGAGCTTGAGATGTGGCCGTCTCAGGAATGAGTATCTAGGGATGTCACGGTTGACGAGACGTGTTAATATACACCAAGTTAGGAAAAGTATTCTAGTATGTCTATAATTTTATAAATATGTCGTAACTTGGCAGATATGAATAATACATATATATATATATATATATATATATATATATATATATATATATATATGGGTTTGTATTAATCAGTATTTGTACTTTGTATGGTAAAGTGTTATCTTTGGGAACGAGCTTCTTTGACTGTTAATTACGTAAAGAGCCGCTAGGGGCGCGCGATTGTGTTTCGAGCAGGCCCGAGCGCGGAGAGTCGAGTGTAGTAGCTTGTTGCGGCTAGTTCAAGTTGACGGAGTTAACCGGCATGTTCAGACACTATTGCATACAATATAGTTGACCGTTGGGCTTATAAGAGTAGTGTTGGTGGAGAACGTAGCTAAGGTTACTAGTACAGGAATTGGCGAGAATGGGAACCGTACTACGAAATTACTGCGGGAAATCTTAAATATTTTTGCCAATATGTGCATGTCGGCTGACTACGATACTACATGGATAAATGGGGTGGTGGCATACCCATTTCTACTGCTCGTGGTATACAAGGCTAGCTGAGGACGAGGACGCCGATCGTGAGACGTGGACGTCAATGGTATCTACTACGTGGGGGCCCAGTGTCGGGTCTTAGACGAGGAGGACGCAGCCAGTAGGACGTGGACGTCAGCAGTATCCAGTACGTGGGTGCTGGGTGCGAGTCCGGATCGTGTGGCTGTGCCCAAGGGGAGGACCCACCACGTTGAGACGGGGGTCAAGTCTTGACGGTGCAGCAGTAGCCAGCAGGGAAATCCTATTCCGGAAATGCAGGTACGGTGACGGCAGAGTAAACGGTGCCAAATGAATTGGGCACGAAATATTCAGTGAGTGCTAAACCGGAGGAACGCTCCATTCAGTTCGCGACCCCTTGGCGTCCTTCAGTATATATATTTAAAATACGTGTAAAGTGTGTATGTACGCAAATGTAGCCGCAAAGTACAAATCAATTAAAGTGATAAAACGACTTGTATTGTATATATTACCAAGGCAGCAATAACACTCTCCCAATAGTATTTGTAAATCGAAAACAATTCCAAGTCCTATGGTGATAGGGGTTAGGCTTGATGTGTGCCATTTCTGTTACGTGGGCCGAGCGACAGGGAGGCGCATTATTGATCGGGCCTAGCCGACGGAGCAAGGAATTGGCCCTTTCAACCCTGCACCACTCTGCTCTTTTGGGCAGCGTGCTGTTTGCTTTGGTTGTGTGTTACAGTGTTACAATGACGTCCTGGATCTACCAGATCGACAAGGCAGCCCTGAAGGTGAATCTGGCCGCTGCAGGTGTCGAGGTGGGGAAGGCGGAGGGTATCGACGAGCTCAGACGTAAGCTGGCTGCAGTTATTAAGGCGCCGCTTGAGTCGGATCCTACCGTCGCTGGAGAGAGAGGTCAGATAGGGGCACCGGCATTGTCGTCTGTTATTCAAGTTAAGCAAGCACGCTCTTCCTTGGACACGGTAAAAAGATTAAGTTGTGCAAACGAACATGATTTGCTAAATTTTTGCATTGAAGTTGACCGTGTGGTTGCCTTGAAGGTATTTCCTGATAGTATTACATTGTTGCAAGCCTTAGCAAATAAATGTACTGGATTGAGTTTGCAAATTATTTTGCGTGGAGTTAGTGAAAAGGAAGAGTGGAGCCGTGTAAAAGTTAATTTATGGACTCAACTTTGTCCGAGACGTGCAAAAATAGATTTAGTTAAAAAACATGTTGAACGTTTTCAGAAACCGGGTGAGCGGGTGCTGGAATATATGCAGGCGGTGATTGATTGTATTTCCGTGTTGGGCATGGATTACACCGAAAATGAAATTGTAAATATTCTGAATGAGAGCATATCGCCTTTTGAGCGCGGTCTAAGTGTGGGACATGCGATACCGAAGTGTTTGGAGGAATTTAGAGCATGGGCTGTGGAGGTTGATAATCGTGTTTACGTAGCTGCGTTGTATGAGGCAGAGACGGGCGGCAAGTATGTGGCTGCGAACAAAGGTAGTAGTGGTAATTGTGCGCCTGAAGTATGCGAGGATAGATTGCCCGCTACACACGGAGGTAGTGGTAGCAGAGGGA
>PNEQ01096426.1:0-10048 GCA_003012365.1 Medauroidea extradentata
AACTTATAATTCTGTGAGCCAACTTTTAAAGTTATAAGTTCACATTGACTTTTTTCACCAACTGCAGGATTCAATGTTAACTTTTAGACTGCAATTGTCATTTGAGTCAACCAGAATTGGAACGGAAGGCAAAAGAAACCCTGAGATTAAGAAAACTGCTCTTGGAGCTAGTTGGGCTACTGTGTAATGTTACAACAGATCTAAGAATCTCTAAATATAAGAGAGAACACAGACTGACTAACTAACTGACATATGAAACTGCAGATCAAATCGTTGGACCCAGAATTGTGAAATGTTTTTTGTAGTTTTTCCTCAGGCCGGTAGGCAAGCATTATAAAGAGATTTTTTTAAAACCCGACTTGTAAGGGGGAAAAAGGGATGGAATTTATTTTCAAGGTAAAGTCGATAGAGCTCGAACCCACCCGCATATTACAGAGATTTTTACTTCAATAAGACACACATGAAATTCATACCATCCAATTTCCGAATTCTTTGAAATTAAAAGTTTAAGGGGGGTGAAAAAACCTTAAATGTGTTTCCGATTAACTATCGATATATTGTGAATCATTAGGGACAAGGAATTAGTTTTCAATTAAAAACTATGCTTACGTAAATACTCAAAAAGTAGTTTAAGGGTATTTTTTTTTAATTCGACCCCAAGCAGGCAAAAGGGGAAAAATATGTTATTTTTGTTCATCTATATAGCTGGAATACAATTGGCTGTCGTCGTGATTTTTTCTTTCAGTTGGATACTAATATAAATAACTAATACATGACTCTTAAACGTTCCAAAATTGTATAATTAAGTTGGTGAAAATATGTGAAATGTGTTTTTGATTATTCCTCCATATCTATCGGAATTGGACGTTCATGAGACACTAGTAACGTAGTCCAAAATGCGATTCAAGGGTTTTTTGAAATTCACTGTCTTAGGAGGTAAAAAAAAAGCTGAAATGTGTTTTAGATAAATTCTCGATGTATATCGAACCAATCGAGATATTCAGTTTTTTTTTCTTTATGATGATGATTAAGTAAGTGCCGCAGAAAGGTTTTAAGATTTTTCAAAATTCGAACTCTCAGCACTGTACGCTGGTTGTATGTGCTTTTTCATGAATAATTAATTTTTCTTCAGGGCATTATCATGGTTTTCATTTCACTTGGATAATTATACAAGTATTTAATCTGTGAAATTATGATTTCTCGAAATTTTAAACCTAAATGAGTGAAAAGGCATACCATTTGTATCAGATGATGATATTATTCTAACCAGTAGAGATATTTAGGAGCTGTTCGCATCAGATTGATGCTTACGAAAGTACCTAAAATAAGTTACGAAAGTGTTTTATTTTTATAAGATGTCTTAATTATTAAGAAGAAAACTTTGCTTGAAAATTTTCAAGAAAAACGATTCGAAAAGAAAGTACAGAAATAGGTTTATGTAAATTTGTTTTCCCGATGTGTTTGCATATTTAAAGTAAACACAGCTCAAACGATAAACGAGTGGTTTCAAAAATGCATCGCATTTAATAAAATCCCAAGGTTAGGGGCCTTTAAGAATGCCTTTTCTAGACTAGTCTATCTTGAAAAGTACCTACCCAAATCACAAGACAGATCGATATACATGTTTCTTGGAATTGATGCCATACTTTCCCAAATTAAAGCACGCCGTCAAATATTTAAGTCATGTACAAAAAATTAGTACCAACACTGGACGCACTTTTACTGTTCAGTGCAGATATATCAGTCCGGACATGTTTCTATGCCGCGAATACAGAACATAGTCACCGATAGCGTCCTCGCTTAAGGAGGTTGGTGAATGAGATATGTTTTTTTATAAACTGTTAAGAATTATACACAAAGTTAATAATATATGTCCAGTTATGATATAAAATTTTTGAATAAATTAAATTTCAGCTATGACCACCTAAACATTTTTAACTCCACCAGAAATACTTAAATAAGTATTCTTTTTTCACACTAGTTACTCAAGAGCCAGGTGATAAAAATGTCACGAAATTTAAAAAAAACGTATTAAAAAACCTAATTTAGTTATAAGAAAATTAATTTGGCAATATTTAATCACAAAATTGTAACATTTCGTCACAAAAGCAAGTATGCCAACACTAATAATAAAAAGACTAGCAACAAAACACCTCAAATAATAAAGCCATTCCTTTACCTTCACTCTGTATTTGTTTAGTTTTGACATCGTATTAAACTCTTGGGCTGGAGCAGAAGTTATGGTAGCATGTATGGACTTTTTAAATCATTAAAACTGCTTCAATCATCGGTCGCAGGCTTCCAATTTAGCTCTCGGAACTTGTAATTTTGGGTATGAAAAACTGTTACCATTCGCACGATTTTTGCATAGCCTGTTAAATAGTTTAACGTAGATATTGTTTTCTGTGCACTAGTCCGCTTAAAAGGAATAAAATTATTATTTTTACAACAATGTTTGCTACTTTGTCGCAACTCTTGATTGTGGATAATTTAATAGGGTTGTTGGTAAATTCCAGGTACCTATTTCCTCACGACTTGTAAAATTCGCTGTGGGATGTAGGTCGTTCACTATAAAGTGAGCACTGCATAAAGATTTCTTTCAGCTGTTTTGTAGCCATTTTTACTATTATCAATATTAACACTAACACGTAAATTAAAACCAGTGTGAACGTTTTAATACTCTCAAATGATAACATATATTGGCGCAATACAACATATATTTAATTAATTGCAAGTTCTGCTGAGTGTTAAAGTTTATAGTGAATAGCTTATAGTAATGTAACAATGTTTTCAGAATGAACGCGACATCTACCGGGCTGCGCGCACACAGATTACTTCTCCACCGCTCTTGCTATCTCACCCCCGCGCTGACAGCTACCACAACGTGAGAGAGAAAGAGAGAGAGAGAGAAATTTTGATCAGAAGGCAACATCGAGGTCTTTATCGCGGGTGAGGGGTGACATGAGGTGAGTATCGAGCATCGTCGGAATGAAGAGCGGGTAAAACGGGATATTCCCGAGAAAACCCGCCGACCAACATCGTCCGGCATGATTCCCACATGCGAAAATCCGGATACCGGCCCCGTTGGGAATCGAACCCAGATCGAGGGCGAATGGTCTGACCACAGGGCCAACGTGCCTCCGTGGACAAAGTTTGGACCCTACAGTACATTGTTGTTGACAAAATGTGTTTTGCTCTTTCTGTTTTGGAAGAGTTGAATTAAAGATCTTTCTCCATGTTGAAGAATTTAACAGTTAAATAATTATATTTCGAAAATTCGCAAAGGGAGTTTATTTTAAATATTTTTAATACAAATTCTAGTATGAAATTATACGGAAAAAATATTATAAAATGTGCCCTCTGGCTATTCTCCATGCACTGTGAAAGGTCCATAAAAGCCGGTTTACTCAAAGAATGACTAGGTGCCTACAGTATCTCAGATTACAAACAGAGTTCAGTAATTTTTTATGTGCTTACTAACGGCTAGTTAATTTTATTTAATGTTTCCATTTCGTATGTGTTATGAGCAATAGTAACACGTTGGCGTTTTCAGACGTTATTCCTGCCATACATGTTATATAGAGGTAATTAAAATTAGTCTTAGTATAAACAGTGTTTTTATTTTCCGGCCATAGAATTTTAACATTTATCACTTTAAGTCACGTACTGCTCGGAGTGACTTTACATTTGTAGAAACCCTTGCGTATACAGGTGATAAGACAAATGATAAGTCAAGGACAGATAGCTTAACTACAGCACGTTTCCAGACATAAACCTACAGTCTTCTAAAAAATATTTACGTGAGAGCCAAACATTTTTCAGTGTAAGTGCTGGCATATATTGATAACTCCTTATGAAGTTATAAAATAGTTAAAGTGAGTTAATATGTAAAACGTCGATCAGCTTGACCTAAGAAATGTGCAGTGTAATCAAACAATTTGTTTTATTGTCTTTCTATTGCACCTAGGATTTCTTTCACTGATTTACAATGATTTACTATGTTGTATATGCTATTATGGTTTATTATATATATTTTATTTACACCATCAAAGTTGAAAAATGTTTTTTTTATATAAAAAATAACAAAAAATCACTTATCCCATACCTACAGTATACAAGTACTGTGGTTCAATTTTCTGTTAGCATTCCGAATCTTAAATTTTTGCGCAATACAATTTCGCATACCTACAAACCGATTTTGACAAAATAAATCGACATCGTATAAAGATATTTGTCTTTAATTACGTGAAGTATTTCAAAGACATAAGGCTGCATCGTATAATTGATAGGTGGAAATGAGTCATCTTGCAGGCAGAGTTGTACATTTAGAATGTTACTTGAGAGAAAATATGAGCTGTGTATAAGTTGTCCAGAGACTATTATTTTACTCCAGGGTTTCTTGTCCTTCTAATTTTCAAATGATATCATAGTAATACCTAATATTTTAAAACTAACAAAGTTGCATTTTAAGAGGATCAGGAATAAAGTCGTGAGAATAGATATGAAATAAATGTGAAATTTAGTAGTTTAAAAGAGTTTAGTAAAAATTGCATGTTAACTAGCAAATTAAATATTCTTAAAAGGTCATCCGTTATGTATATAGGCCTATACATACATACATACATGATGAATAAAAAAATGTATGTTTAAGTTTCGTGTAGTGATAAATCATGGAAATTGTGTCGAAAATGAGTTTTCAGTGTGTCCGTAAAGTGGACATAATGGTAGTAATTCTACCCTAAAAATAGATTTTCAAATAAAATTTCATATAATTTAAAAAAATACTCAGTATTAAATAAAGAAACTTTGTACAGTTTCTTATAAATGCCTTAACTAAATTTAAGTAATTTTCTTGGGTAAAAGTATTCGCTCATCATTTTTAAAATTTCTTCACGTCACTTTTAATTTGCTTCTTGCTTCGTGATACATCACTGTAATTCGTTTTGTCCTACAGATTATTAAACAGGCGGTGAATCTTAATAAAAAAGGTCGCATTGTCGAAAGTTGCTAGATCTAGGGTTTTCCAGAAAATCGTATGTTAAAATGTTACATTTATTTTATCGCCTGAAACACATGCAGGCATTCCAACTTCCTTGCAAGCCATGTAACCAAAGAAATAGGCGTGTTACAATTGTGTGGTTTTGGCGGAATTGTTATGAATGACTTGTAACACGAATTAAGTAAACGAAATTTCCATAGTATGCTAAAGCGGTGACACTCTGTGGGCAAGGAAACTTTAATATGAAAATAAAACCCGCACATTCATGGCAAATTTTACTAGTTGAACGAGTGCGTCCTAACCGCTGCGCAAAGAAGGCCCCCCAAGTGATGCAATAAATATTATTTTTATTACGAAACGTGCCAGTTGGTATGTATTTACTGAATAATTAATTGTCAATAGTACTAACAATTGACCCCATGCTTTAATAAATTGGCTAATGAATCATTAATGCAGATAATAAATAGTTTAATTCGGTGAAACAATTATATAATGCGATGTACTGTTGTAGAGTGTGATGCATTCAGCCTTGCAGCGTTAAGCCGTTTACTGGTGCACGTATTGCCGTCCACGCTGTACAGAATGTCTTCCTTAGTAATCAGCCGCCGACTGTCGACAGCGTAGCTTAATGCTATGTGCGCACTTCCGGTCACATTCTAGTGACGATTAACTGCCATGAATGTCTGTACATGTTTATAAATATATCTTTGGTGTTCCAGCTGCACTGCACACTATTTCTTCATACGTTAAATCTATGTCACCTAGTTTCTCGATACTCCACACGAACAACTACTGTTTGTTAAATCTATGTCACCGAGTTTCTCGATACTCCACACGAACAACTACTGTTTGTTAAATCTATGTCACCGAGTTTCTCGATACTCCACACGAACAACTACTGTTTGTTAAATCTATGTCACCGAATTTGTCGATACACCACACGAACAACTACTGTTTGTTAAATCTATATCACCAAGATTCTCGATACTCCACACGAACAACTACTGTTTGTTACTACTTCTTTAGAAATGAAACATTTCATATTAGTAATTAAGTCTGATATAGCACTATGCCTAGAGCTCTGTATTTGGAGAGCATGGCCACTGATTGTCCAGGTGTATGTCGCCAACGGCGCGCGCTGATTGGTTGAGCGACGGTGCTACGCATCTTGTACTCTACTCTGCCGTGCAGTATAATGTATTCGTAACGTAGAATCATGCCTTGCGCTTTCAAAAATAAAAATTAACGCTTAACTGCTGTGCGTATGGTTGCAATACCCAAGCCGACAAATATACTATGCTTCACAGATTGCCATCAAAACCAAGAAATGCAAAAAAGACGAGCGATTTGGATACAAATAATCGGAAGAAAGGACTGGAAACCGGAGACTGCGTTGTACTTTGCTGAGTTATGTAACATAACAATCTCTTCTTGTTTTGCAATGACTTGTGTGTGGTGTGTATTAATGCTTTTGCAATTTTTAAATTTTCCATCACCTTATGTCCTATAATGTTTTAATGGAAATTATTTTAGTGTGTCATATATCTAAAACGGGCAGCTAGTATAAAATAATTAATTGCGTTAAAATACTTGTAAGACTTAAAACTTAAACGTGAGGAGCATGAAATTAATAATAGAAAAGCTTGTAGAGGGTAGCTGTTGTAGAGAAATCTCGCACGACAGTTCGTATTATTAATTGCACTGCACTAAAATCACATCCACAACCTGGGCATTCATATTTTCCCCCTTTATTTTTTGTCTTCTAGCACATTATCCGATCTTAGTTTTGCTGTTACAACTGTTCCCTTCCTCTTCTCATCCCGTTTTCTTTTTCTTTCATTTTTATGCATTGATTTTCTTCACTCTCTAGCTTTTTAATTTCTATATTGTTCTTCGCTGGTGTCGACGTCATTATTTCTGATTTTTGTGCCCGTATTTTTCTATTCTCTACAGAATTGTCCTTTGGAGATGGCGGTAGCTCAGATATTGATTGTGGGGCATCTGCGGTTGATTACCTGTCGAGGTACTTGTCGGTTAGGCAAGTTTATCATAGCCTCTTTTTTAGCGTGTGAAGGCTGACATAATGGGATCTGTGGTGGGTCATCTACTTCTTCATAGCTAGCTGCGTGTTAATCAGGGCTATTACCACAGCCATGTGTCTCTCGGAAAGTAACCAGAGAGGGTGCGAAAACGTCAGCAGAAAAGACATTGGAATTGAAACGTTATATACCAGTACAGTCAAAGGAATTAATTGTTTTTTCTAAAGTGGCCGTTCTATCATAATCACTTCGTAACAAACCTACTACATGTTTAAGCTGAACAGCAGGTGCTTGGTTCCCTGGTGTAGTCAACCATGCTTCCACATCTCTAACATAAGCACATTTAACGATCCAAAGATCTAGGTGGAATGAGGAGGAATAGTCAACAATGTAATGCTATGTTCCCTGAAAAACGTAATTGCGTCCAGTGTACAGCGATAGGGGTGATTGTCGTGTAACAACAATGCCGGGTCGTCAGCTGATGATTTCACGTGTTTCTAATAGTGCATAGCCGTTGTAAAAACATTTTTGAGTTAATAAAACCAGAATCCGAGATTAGAGGAAGGGTTCCTTGAGACGCGTCTCTGTATAGTTCATCGTGTATTTTTTCCCTAGGGAAAATTAATGCCGAAGGAGCAGGAAAACCTGTAGCACTAACACAACAGACAGCTGTAAGTGTCAGCTATTTTCCCAGAGGACACTTTGCGTACTACCTATTTATCTGTTGTTGTGTAAACTTTGGGAGTTGTGTTTGGCACCGTATAATCGCCAGTTACATCCATATATGCTATGCGGTGAGGAAGAAATTTGGATTTGTCATATCATTGACAAGCTGTATTATTGTGGACATACGCCATTGCAATATTATGTCGTCCCACAAATCTTACAAAGACACTAAGAAAGACAAACAACAAAATACGAAAAAGAGAAAACAAGCCGAGTTGGCTGTAGCCAAAACATCCATAAACCAAATCAACAGAACGTGGAAGACCCCATGAGGAATTAGTCATCCCATTGCATGAAACATTCAAAGACATTGTCATAGCATTCCCTTAAATCCCCCCCCCCCCCGAAAAAAAATCCTGTCACACTGCAATTCATTAAACCCAATTACTCGACCAAGACAACACTGCTCAGGTGTTCTCAAGAAAAGATGACGCCTTTTAACAAAGTCAATTACCCAGTCTTTACTAGTCATTTGCTTGTCGTTGTTGAAGGGACGTGCAATGTTATTGGCGTCAGCAAATTTATACACAAACAGCATTAATTGTTCTTAGTAATACCGTAAAATTTGAAGTGAAAGTCTTTGATGAGGACTTCAATTTCTTGCTCTTGTTCATCGATGAACATTTTATGGAAACGCCTCAGGGATGTAGGAACCCTTTCCTATAAACATACAAGAATATTCGGTAATATTAACCAAAAGTATAGTAGAGGAGTGTAAACTATACATTAATACATTTTCTTAACAATTTTGGAGTTTGTTGTCACAGAGTGACTGTAAAAGTCATAACTCATTAAATTTAATTGTAACAGAATTTTCCCAATTGTACGATAACCTATAAAACATTATGATAACATTATATCGTGGAACCCATCATTATCTAGTATATCTATTAACTGTTAACGAAAATGACCAACGTACAATTTACAGTAAAGCTTCACCAATATTTAATGAACGTCTTACAGAATTATACTTACAGATTTCAACCTCTTTCGCACTGTGGCTTCATTCTTTCCTTATCGGAGTTCAATCTGGCGTATGCATCCTCCTTCTTCCCTCAGATTTACGTCTATCCTCATGTTTTCAGCAGAGAAGAGCTTTCTGTTCGTTGTTATTTTCCATCTACACATTCCTGCACACTTAAAATACATCTCATTAGTGTTTACATGCATACAGAAACGAGCATAAAGAGATAATATATTCCTATAATCCTCTTCTTCCAGTGTGTACATTTTACGTTTATAACCTATGATAAACGCTGGAACAATGGGTCGGGTAATAGTGCACAGACAATGCGGACAAGAATACACGCGAACTAGCTGATATCTCCGTGAGTATTCTTGCCCGACTTGACAGTGTTTCCTTAAAAATCCGACAGATAGCATCACAAACTGCTGTACGGGAAACGGACTCGGTGGTTACTACAGAAAGACATTCAATTCTTACATACTTGACAATGCACATCCAACTAACCAGCATTATCAAATTCCTTATTTTATGAGGTCTAAATGTTACAGTACAGAAACAGAAAATATATTCTTGCCTATTCACGCTTCAAATCACGCACTACACTTTTCGTCCAACTGTGACTTGAACAACTGTTAAGAATATAATTGCTGGCCGACACTAGTTGTTCGTCTCATGTTGCCAACATTGCTGTAATGACACAGCGTACTCTTAGACGATACGTATTCTTAGCCGAACTTCCCTTACGTCTTGCATATTTTATCACTGACCCGATGTTGCAATACCTAAGAAAGTACATGTATTACAGAAAGCACCTGCATTAAGGGTTTGTTCCCGAGTTTTTTTCAGACTGGTGCCAATAACTCAAATATTTTTTAACCAAAAGTTTTGAAAAAAATTTAGTCAATGTGCAGTCACACGATGCACAATACTGTGGACGCTTTTTTTAAAATAATGCACCATTCACCAGCAAAAAAATTATTTCCTTAACTTTTGCTTATTTTCACGACGAAAAACGTGGTACTTTGGGTAATGAAATCTAAAAAACCGTTCAGTATAATTCTACAAAAAAAATTCAGCTACAAATTATATATATATATATATATATATATATATATATATATATATATATATATATATATATATATATATATATATATATATATATATGAAAGCTGACTGATTGACTGACTGACTGACTGACATATCAAACTGCAGCCCAAACCGCTGAACCTAGAATCGTGAAATTTTTTGTTGGGGTTCCCCTCAGGTCGTAGGTGAGCACTAAGAAGGGATTTTTTTTCGAAATTCGACCTCTAA
>PNEQ01096426.1:10148-41735 GCA_003012365.1 Medauroidea extradentata
GTAAAAATGCATATTGGCCAATTTAAGGATTTTTCGAAATTTAACATTTAAGGGGGTGAAAAGACCTTAAATGTGTTTCCAATCAACTATCGATATCTATCGAACCCTTCGGGATAGAGAGTTGATATTCACTTCAAAATATTGCTTACGTAAATACCCAAAAAGTAGTTTTAGGTTTTTTTGAAATTCGACCTCCAGGCAGTAAAAAGGGGCAAAATGTGTTTTTTATGAATCCTCTATATCTTTGTAACACAATTGGCTACCGTCGTGATTTTAACTTTAATTGGTTACTTTTACAAATGTTTATGACAGGACTCAAAAGACGTTTCGAAATTCGTTATTTAAAGGTGTGAAAATACGTGAAATGTGTTTTCGATTATCCTTCCATATCTATCGAATCAATCGAGATATCGAAGTGCTCTTTGCTTTAAATTGGTGCTTTTGTAAATATCCCAAGTACCATTTAAAATATATTTTCCGAATTTGGCCCCAAACTGGTTAAAAATGGGGTAATATAAGTTTTCGACTCACATTCGATATATATCGATCCCATAGTTTTTTATATAGAGACGTGATTTTTGTTTAGGATTGATGCTTACTCAAATACCTAAAAAGTGATTTCAGGAATTTCCGAAATTCGCCACCTAAGGACGTGAAAAGGGGTGAAAAGTGGTGAAAAGCGTTTTCAATTAATCGTCGATATACCTTGAACCCAGCGGGATAATGTTGTGTTTTTTACGTCCACGAGATACCAATAAAGTATTCTAAAACGTAATTCAAGGGTTTTTCGAAATTTACTATCTTAAGTGGTGAAAAGACCTTGAACGTGGTTTAGATAAATCCTCGATATCTATCGAACCCGTCGAGATATACAATTAATTTTTCCTTCAGGATGATGATTACAGAAATAATTGCAAAACGGTTTTCAGATTTTTCGAATTTCCATTTCTCAATACTGTGCAGGGGTGATATGTGTTTTTTTAGTGAATGATCGATTTTGATTCGACTGAACGGGCTAGCGATGTGATTTACACTTCAGTTGGATACTTATACAAATGTCTAAGATTTAAATTAAAAATATTTCGAAATTCGACACCCTAAAGGGTGAAAAAGCACAAAATTTGTTTTCCATCAACCCACGATATCTATCTAAAAAGTAGCAATATTGAGGTGTTGTTCGCGTCAGAGTGATGCTTACGTAAATATTAAAAAAATTTGTATGTAATTTTTTTTTCTTTATAAGAAACGTGATTATTAAGAATAAAACTTAGTTTGTCAATAATCAAGGTAGACGATCCGAAAAGCAGGAACAAGCAGCGAGAAACAACTTATACTGGAGTTTCACTACAGTAACCTATCGAGACGTGGTGTTATACAACCTCTATGAGCCCAGGACACAGATGTTTTATTTTTCTTTCAATAAATTTTATTTTCATGAATTATTTCGACGTTACGTGACGCAGTTGTTTGTCACTCAGGTCCAAATTCCGGGAGGTTCTGGGCTCGAATTCCGTTAAAAACTGCGTGCAAACGTTCAATTCTGACACACAAAAACTACAAAGGAGATCGAATTAGTGCAATTTACGTGTAGTCTTTAAAAGGGGTAAAATTGCAGTTCGCTTTCCGCTTAGGTTCCTCTACAATATCAGCTGACATATCGTCGGTATACTGCCATAAGTGATTAAGTCATAAATGCTGTTTCGTTTAAAAACAGTATTAAATTGTAGATATTAACAAAAATGTGGTATGTCACTATACTGTGACACAACAGTACGAAAAGACGAATAGACTTTAAACTTGGGCTATTGTTCGTGAACAATATATACATATTCCAAGCATTTTTATCATTTTATCTAATTTTGACTTTGTCACTTTTGGCAGTAAACCGACGATATATCATCTCACTAATCTCATGTTTGGGGCACCAAATACGTTTCCGCGAAATCTTTACCCACTGAAACTTTGTAATGTCAATAAAGTTAACGTGAATACTTTGAAAATATATAATTGTGGGCACCGTCACCAATGGTTGTGCACAGAGTAAACAGATGTTTCTCATTCGATTAACCTCTTACCTTAGATGTCTGTAACTACCCTAGAACGTCAAATAGGCAGGGCTATAAATAAGGCCCAGGCGAAGTCGCTGTTAGTGGCAGGGACAAACTTAAGACTGCTTTTCGCGTGGACAGCTATAGCTACTTATCCTTCTGCAGAATTAGTTCAACTAGCCGCTTGGACGTTCTAACACATGATGACTGAAGTACCAATCTTGTGTACAAAGATGTTTTTCAATTAAAGTAAATAACGAATAATACTCGCGAGCAAAGCCGCGGGGGACTGCTAGTATCATATAAGTGTCAAAACTGTGCAGCGAAATTTTGATATGAGTATTAGGTAGCAATAAAAAAATATTTTCGAAATCACTGCAAAACTCCGTAAGGGGCCGTAAGACTATTTGATATAGGCTATATTAATTTTACCGGACAGTAAAATTTCTTTATTTTAATGTAGTAGATAGTACATACATTACTTATACGTTTGCCTCTGATAGTAATATTGTTTCCTTGTAGGTATTTCGTTGTTATAAAAATACTGAGTAAACATTAGTAGTGTCACATTTTTTAAATTGATTAACTTGTTACTGTAGAAAAATTAGTTAACGTTATATGCAGTAATATATATTAAAACCTTAAAATTGAGTGTACTATAACTAAAATTCTTGGCAATGCTTATGTGAATGAAATTATTTTTATGTGTCGTGTAAAAAATTGAAATATAATGCTAAAATTTATTTTTAGTGTAAAATCTTCTATTAACAGTTTATTTAAAAAATTGGTCAAATAAAAAAACCTTAATGATACTTGAGTGCGCTATTCGAACTACTAATTACTAAAAAAAATTTTTGCATTTCTGCATTGCGTTTATTAGGTTTTTACATACACATCCGAACTCATAGTAAACACGCCGTGTCAATAGACAACTTAACTTAAACGATTTTCTTACATGTCTGATTATTTACGTACTATAAATTACGTAATATTGATCTCTGGCAGTTAATTTGTGGCGGAAACAACTTACCTATATGGTAGCACGATTTAAGCTACCAACAATGCTTATTTTTAGTTTTTTTTAAATAAAGAACTATAAAATCTTGTTGTTTACTATCACTTTGCAAAAGTAGACTCAAAAATTTGTTTGCCAGAAATAAGCGGTAAAATTTGTAAACCGATAAACATCAAAATATTTTGTCGCGACCAGAATAAACATGGTCGTCCTGACTTTTCCAAACCTGTAACTAGGCAGGAATATTCTGAAGAGCTACGACAGTTGAAACCATGGTCGTAGAAGAACAGGTCTGGACACTCGCCTATCTAACAACGTATTTTGCTTGACTCCCTTGTTGTTTGGCTGTAGTTCGTCAAGTTACCGAGAATGTCGTACTTTTTGGCGCTGTAATTCGAGCGGACGGACTCAAACTCCGCCCACTTTTTTCTATTGTTAAATTTATAAAGTAAATTAAGATTTCTGGAGCCTTTTCTTAAATTTGTGAGCAAAGAAAGTATTTCATAAATTGATAAAAAATACGTTTTGATAAATTGTTTATTTTATCGGAAAAGAAGTGGGCGGAGTTTAGTCCGACCGCCCTAACATCAGCGCCAAATAAAACACAATATTCTCGGTAACTTGGTGAACTGCAGCCAAACAACAAAGGGGTCAAGTTTCCAGGCGAGTGTCCAGACCTGTTCTTCTACGACCGTGGTATGAAACTACTTCTACTTCCGGATTTGTAACTTTCTAATTCCTTCCTAGAAATAATCTCTTCCAGTTATTTTTAGCTCCGGCAACTCAGTAGTAGTCAAAATATGTCTTACCAGGATTTCAGTTTTAACTTGGACCTGCAAGTTTCCGTTTGGACGATAAAACTTCCATTTTCCTTTTCTATCCCAGGATATCAATTCCTAACCAAAACTCCGTCGCTTGTTTCTTTACTCTTTGTAGATTTAAAATGCCATCACCTTCTTCCTCGCAGCCAAACTTGTATGCCTATCGATTATTTGATCAGGTCAAGTCGCGGTTCACGCCTCAGTGCATACAATGAACCAAGAATAATTTGTAGAAGACATTCTATAATATACTAGCAGTCCATCGCGGCTTTGCTCGCGAGTATTATTCGTAACTGATAATATTTACTTTAATTGAAAAATCTCTTTACACATAACATTTGGTACTTCAGTCATCAAGTGTTAGAATGTCCAAGCGGCTAGTTTAACTAATTCTGCAGCAAGATAAGTAGCTATAGCTGTCCACGCGAAAAGCAGTCTTAAGTTTGTCCCTGCCACTAACAGCGACTTCGCCTGGGCCTTATTTATAGCCCTGCTTATTTGAGGTTGTGGGGTAACTACAGACACCTAAGTTAAGAGGTTAATCGAATGAAAAACATCTGATTTTCCCTGTGAACAACCATTGGTAATGGTTCCCTCAATTAAATATTTTAAAAATAATTACTTGAACTTTATTGCGATTATAAAGTCTCAGTGGGTAAAGGTTTCGCGGAAACGTATTTTGTGCCCCAAACTTGAGATTATTGAAATGATATATCGTCGGTTTACTGCCAAAAGTGATCAAGTCAAAATGAGATAAAATGATAAAAATGCTAGGAATATGTATATGTTGTTCACGAACAATTGCCCAAGTATATAGTCTATTCGTCTTTTCGTACTGTTGTGACACAGTATGGTAACTACTGTATTTTTGTTAATATCTACAATTAAATAGTGTTTTTAAAAAAATTTGAATTTATGACTTAATCAATTATTGCAGTAGACCGACGATATGTCAGCTGACGTTGTAGAGGATCCAAAGTGAAAAGCGAACTGCCATTTTACCGTTTTAAACGACTGCATGGAAATTACACAAATTCGATCTGCCTTGTAGTGTTTGAGTGTCAAAATTGAACGTTCGCACGCTGCTTTTAACGGAATTCGACCCCAGAACCTCCCTGAATTTAGACCTGAGTAACAAACAACTGCGTCACGTAACGTTGAAATAATTCATGAAAATAATATTTAATAAAAACAATATTTGTGTCCTGGGTTCATAGAGGTTGTACAACACCACGTCTCGATAAGTTACTGTAGAGTGAAACTCCTGTATAGGTTATTTCTCGCTGCTCGGTCCTGCTTTTCGGATCGTCTCCTTTGAATTTTGACCAACTTAGTTTTATTCTTAATAATCACGTTATCTTATAAAGTAAAAAAAAAAAAACTTACATATATTTTTAAATACTTACGCAAGCATCTCTCAGACGCGAACAACACTGAATATCACTACTGGTTAGATAAAAATCGTGGGTTGATGGAAAACAAATGTGCTTTTTCACCATTTTCTGTGCCAAATTTCGTAATATTTTAAGTTCACATCCTAGAGACTTGTATAAGTATCCAACTGAAGTATAAATCACATCGCTAGCCAGTTGAGTAGAATCAAAATCGATTATTGACTAATAAACACATATCACCCCTGCACAGTACTGAGAAATCGAATTTCGAAAAATCTTAAAATCGTTTTGCGATCATTTCTGTAATCATCATCCTGAAGCAAATATTAATTGTATATCTCGACGGGTTCGACAGATACCGAGGATTTATCTGAAACACATTACAGATCTTTTCACCGTCTAAGATAGTAAATTTCGAAAAACCCTTGAGTAGCGTTTTAGAATACTTTATTGGTGCATCGTGCGCGAGAAAAACACAACATTATCCCGCTGTGTTCAAGATATATCGACGATTAATTGAAAACACTTTTCACCACTTTTCACCCTTTTTTATCCCTTTTCAGCTCCTTAGGTGGCGAAATTCGAGAATTCCTGATATTGCTATTCAGGTATTTGAGTAAGCATCAATTTTAAACAAAAATTACGTCGCTATATAAATTTCAAAGGGATCGATATATATCAATTGTGATTCGGAAACACATTTTACCCATTTTATAACCTGTTTAGGGCCGAATTCAGATAATATATTTTAATGGTACTTGGGATATTTACAAAAGCAGCCATTTTAAAGTAAAAAGCACTTCCCTATCTCGATTGGTTCGATAGATAGGAGGGATAATCGAAAACACATTTAATGTATTTTTACACCCTTATTTATGGAATTTCGCAACGTCTTCTGTCATAGACATTTGTATAAGTAACCAATTAAATTTTAAATCACGACGGTTGGCCAACTGTGTTTCAAAGATATAGACAATTAATAAAAAAAAACACAATTCAGCCCCTTTTTACGGCTTGGGGTCCGAATTTCAAAAAAACCATAATACTATTCGCTAGATTTCGATAGTTATTTGGGAACAAATTTAAGGTCTTTTCACCCTCTTAAATGTTGAATTTCCTAAATTCCTTAACTTGGCCAATATGCATTTTTATGAGTGTCCTATGAAAGTAAAAATTAAGATGATATGCCGTCGGGTTCGATTTATATAGACGTTTCTTCGGAAACACATTTTACCACTTTTCACCCCCTTAGAGTTCGAATTTAAAAAAAAAATCCCTTCATAGAGCTCGCCTACGGCCCGAGGGGAACCCACACAAAAAATTGCATGATTCTAGGTTCAGTGATTTGGGCTCAGTTTGATATATATATATATATATATATATATATATATATATATATATATATATATTCATTGAATACGTTGAACAAAACTAACGAATACATTACATAAATAAATAAACACAACTTGGTCTGGCGCAGAGCGACTGTGTCCGTAGATAAATGATTAAATTAACTCTACCCAGACTTTTAAACAAATAAAATTGATATTTGTTACCATAGACATAGATATAAGTAGATCCAGTATGCTGCAAAGATATTGAGGCGAAAACAACTTCGCTTCATAAACAGCTGATTGTGGCCTGTTTTCGCAGGAATGTCATTTTAATTTGCTGCAGCGTGTTGTAAAAATTGTCTAGAAATGTGTTGTCTACGGCTGTAATGAAAAAGCAGTCAAAGGGACACCAATATCATACAACAGGTACGCTTTTTTTACCGATTTTAATTCATATTCTATGTATTGCTTGAATTAGATTTCTTTCTTTTGATGTTAAAAATCAAGCCCTGCATGTTTATTTGTACTTCTGTTATGCAGATAGTTATTTGCGTATAAAAGAACAACGCATGGGCTATTTATGTGTGCAAAATTTATTGTAATTAATTTTGAATGTTCCTTCTTTGAATTTTTAAGAATATATCGCATATTTGTACGTCTTTGGCAGATTGTTTCTTCACATATTAAATAACAGGATTTTAGGTTATTTTAGACATTTATAAGTTTTTTGTAATGTTGTGGTTATTAATTAAATTGCCTTGTAGATTTTTATATAAATGTAGAATACAATTTATATTTGTGCTCGTGGAGATAGTTTCTTGGCACTCGGTGAGTTTAACAAGTAATGGAAACGGTTCGTATTTTATCAAATCACGAAAATGTTTAGTATTGTCTGGAAAGTAAAACATTTGTAACCTTAAAAAAATTTAGTTTTACTTGTTTTGTAAAATTTTTTCTAGTGTTACAAATATTGCTGTCAACTATACACAAGCTGGTAGCCTGACTAATATTTGTCAGTGTACTATAAATTGTTTGTATAATGCAATTATTGCAACCTTTTCTAGACTGTATTTGTTGAAAGCAGAAATATGCAGAAATAGGGGCTTTGCTGGCACATAAATTCTTTCATCATAACAAATTTGAAAATTTAAGTTCTTGTGGCGAATTTAGCGTTTTTACAATAGCTATCTCAAATTTCTTAGCTTTTTTACAATAATGTTATTGCTGTTTTGAAATTCTGAAAGAAAAAAAAGTAAAATTTGCGACTATACTGCAAATTATATTATCCTTACACTACAGTACAAATATGGCGATTGAGCTGGAAACTTATGAGGGGGTTAGAATGAAAGTGAAGAAAGTCATGATTGCTTAATTTTGCAGAATAAAGTGTTTTTTGTAGGAACTCATAAAACAAGTTTTCAATATATTAATGCAGCCCCGACTTAACCCACTTTACATTTAAACATGGGGCATACAAATAAAGCCAATATACAATAACCACAATGCAGCCAAAGCAAATTAGTGACCTACTTCACTTTCATTTTAACCCCTCATATAATTATGCCTCTATCAGTTGGGCATATTTTTTTAGATTTTTCATTTGTTTGACACATTGCGACCAAATTACACATTACCAACTCAATCACCATGTCTGTGGGGACCGCGGTGGCCGAATGGTCAGATCATTCGCCTCCCACCAAGGTGAAGTCGGTCCCCGGATTTTCGCATGTGGGAATCGTGCTGGACGATGTCGTTGGTCGGCGGGATTTCTCGGGGATATCCCGTTTCCCCCGCTCTTTCATTCCGGTACTGATCTATACGCACCTCATGCCACCCCTCACCAGCGCTAAAGACCTCGATGTTAAGCGCTAACTAAAATCTGTCACTCACCATGTCTGTACTGTAGCGTAAAGTAAATATAAGTTGAGGTATAATCGCAGATTTAAAATTTTCCTGCTCAGAATTTCAAAAAGCAGAAATAATAATTTTCAGTATAGCGACTGAAACCGAGCCTTAAATTAATTAGGTACCTGTTACCTGTATGCAGGTCCTGAGCCAGCTTAAAGAAACCTCTCTCGTTCCCACGATGACTTAGCCAGAATTTTGTATCAGGATAAATTGTATAAATTAATTTAACTAGCTGTATACACATTTAATATATGTAATATTACAATGCAGGCGTATAAATGCAGTTGTGAACATTATGAAAAAATCAAGATTAAGTTACCTACAACTCTTATCGTTAAGAACACTTTTGTTAAGATTTTCAAATTTAGTTTTGAAAATAATTTCATTATGTACTATTGACCAAGTACATGTCATATTTCACTGGGATTGGATATAAACAATATTACATTTGCTTTGAACACTGTATGAGTTGTGTCTGAATTCACCCTCTCAAGGACTGGTTTCATGTCGTAGAAAAGTGAAATTTGGGTGGGACAAAATATTACAGCCAAATTCACAGAAAGGTCACTATTGCACAATAGAATATAGTCATTAGCCAATAGCATAACTACTGTCTAATTAATTGCAAGTTGTGGCAGTATGATTGTTATTACCCAAGCCTTAGTACCATTTATTTTCCAGAGCATAACTGGACGAGAAAAGTCAAGAGGTTTAATGGAATCCCAACAAAAACTACTGCTCAGGCAGTGCAATATAGCTGAACCATTGAATTTATTTACAAGCATAGCATAGGTTATCGCAGTAAATACAAAGGTGTCAAATATACAAACATGGCGTACACGTTAAATATTTCTAAGCCAGTGTTGTATTACTTTAATTAATTCCCAAAATAATTTACCACATATATATTTTGAATACAAAGTAAAGAATGTCGCATATTGTAGTAGTACCATATATCCTGTCTGATTTTGCATTACAACAAAATAAATGGGTATACAAGGTGTAAAAATAACTTGAATTTTATGTCTAGTACAAGAAATCAGACTTTCATAGGTAAATTCCTTTATATTTAACTCGTAAACACCTGAAATAAGTCATAAACCCTATCTTCCACAGCAAAAGCGAGCCACAATCAGCTGATTTGTTTTGGCCACACATCGGTATAGTGCATAGAGTAAAGCCTAGGCTGGGTCTGTCTGTATGTACGTCATTGTTTGTTACCGTCTGTAATATAGAGCAAAGATATGTTACGGAAGTTACGATTTCATTAAGTATCTGTTGCTTATGAAATATGTTCTATTTATTTTATACGGTATCTCTTACGCACCTTCTTTGTCTATGCTCTTACGTTTGTACTGCAGGCCAAGCTGTTCGCTATAAATTGAGCACTCAGCAGAACTTTTGACTAACTAAAATATGTTATATTAGAATAATATATGTTAACTTCTGAGAAAGTTGAAGTGTTTACACTGGTTTTTGTTACAAGTAAGTTTTCGTAATACATTTGGTAAATATGGCTGCAGAACGGCTGAAAGAAAACTACATGCTGTGCTCATTTAAACGTGAACGGCCAATACACATAATTATTGTACGTTAATTTTACAATATATATATACATACACGCAATTTTTACATGTTTAGTTTCCAATTTCCACTTTAATTCTAAAGTGTTTGAATTACAGCAAGAGAAATATATTCGTTCAAGCCAAATTAACTTTGGTAAACATCCTCTCCCCGGTAGCTCATCATACTTGTGTACCGCTCCTCCCTTAACAATTTTCTGGATACGCCACTGCACACAAGAAACGTCTTTTTATCAGTCTAGGAGCTCAAGGACATGCTGAAATTGCAGGAAATATCCCCGCAGGTAAAATTACTGTTTTTGTTCACATTAAAGAAGAAATTATTTATTTTTTCAAGTTGTAAAAAATGTACGTGACTGCAGGAAATAAATAATTTAAAAAAAAAATTAGTCTTTTGTGTGACCTCAACAGACGTAAAAATACGCTCACATCAATTATTTCTCTCTCTCTCTCTCGTTCTCTCTATCTCTATATATCTACACCTTCCTCTCTCTTTTTACACACGTATATCAACTCGAACATAACTTATCTGCTTTCCTCCTTTTCTTCTCATAAACCTGGAAGGGGTTTTGCCTTTAGATTATGCCGTTGTCTTTTAATAACATCTTGATCATCCTGTATTAGCCGTTCCTTCCAGTTTTTCTTCTAGCTATGTGATATACTATGATTAATGTCGGAGCAATTGAACCATCCATCTGTTTCTACTTTTCTTAATTATTTCTGTGCTATATTCAGGACATCCGTTGCAACCGCCGCCAGCACAAAGTTTTAACGTACACACTTTTTTTTTCCTTCGACAGATTCCAGGCTTCAGAACCATAGGTGGCAATGATTTAAACAAAAAGTTTAAAAATTTTTTTCTCACCCCGGATGTCATTTTGCTTCTCTTCTTATTGAAATATACATTTGTCTGGGCTATTCGCGAACAGACGTCCTTCTCACATCTTCTATGCGATCCCATGATCAAATCCGATTTACTTGCGATAGTATTTCTCATTCCAAACAAATACTTATACTCTGATTACCATCCTATGCACATTTAACTATCTTAGTTGTCAGTTTGTTAACCTTCATGTTACATTTCTTTCATTTAAAAAAAAAACATTCATTCGTTTATTATAATGAGGTTTTTAGATTTTTTTCCACATTCTGTTATGAAGGCAATATCGTCAGCGAAAGGTTTATTTGGTATATATATATATATATATATATATATATATATATATATATATATATATATATATATATATATTCATTTACTTTTAATCCTTAATTCCATGAGTGTATGAAGCATTTATCTCTTTCACTGCTTCTTCTACATATTTATTGAATATCAGTTGTGATAAGCCACATCCTTGCCGTACAACATTTCCTATTTTTGCTGATCTGTTCCCTTCCAATAAGTGCTGTTTGTTTCTTGTACAACTGATAGGTACTTGTTCTATCTCTGTAGTCCACTTTCAGACTTTTATAGGGTTTAAAATTAATATTCTAGTTAACATTAATAAGAACATTCTTTAAGACAATGAAAGAAATTAATATGTTCTTATTATCTCGTAAGGCATTTCAGTGTTTGTTCTAAATCTCAGAATTACTTATTATATAATCTAGTTCCAAACCCTGAATTGATCATTTGAGAGATTTGTTTCTATTCTCCATTAAATGCCATGATAAAAACAATTACTGTGAAAATTTTGGAGACATGTAATGTCAAGCTTAATTGTCTGTAACCTTGACATCTTTGTGCATTATATCTTTTCTGAGATAGTTACCATCGCCGTTTTCTCAAAATATTTTGGTACCCTCTAATAATATAAATTTTATTTACTTATCGGTATAGAGATGTTTTTACGTTATCACCTATCGTGTTGTGCTTTCCTTTGTCTTAGCGTAGGAAGCTTTATCAAATTCTCCTATCAGTATAGGATTCACGTTAATTTTTTAAAATCTCATATTCTTTTTCTATGGCCCCCATCATTTAGTTTTCTTTCATATGGGTATTCTATACAGGTTATGGTAAAATTGCCGTCACAGGCTTTGGGGACTTGTAGAAGACACCAAGAGGAATAAGTTTAGCAAGGTACTTGTGTCCTGAAACGTACAGTTTTGCCGCAACACGCGAAATACTGCAACACACATTGCTCTCTCCGACTACTGCTGCCTGTCGTCTGGAATCAGTTACAATAGGGGATCGATGTGACGACCACCGACTTCATCATAGATGCGGTAACTCCGTATCATGTTGTGGTATACTCGATCACTAGAGACACTGGAAAATCGCGAAAATATTTAACATAGTCTCCAATAAACTGCAGTATCTCAATCGTGACACGTGCGAACAGTTTTATGGCAAACCACATACGTTCTGTGTTACAACTGTTCAGTTCAAATTGGGTCTGTTGAAGACGGACACGGTGCTTCGTGTAAACGATAGCCAATATAAGTGCAGAACCTTCAGTGTTATACATAGTATGTTGGAGTCTAGCAAACAATCAACTTTTCCCGCTATTTACCAGTGTCTTTATCGATCACCAATTTCTGGTCCTCCAACATCTGCTGCAGCCATCACTCGTGCTAGTGGATCTTCCACGGATTTCACAAGAGGTCTCATAAATCAAGATTTTTATGTGACCGCACAGGTAGTAGTCTAAAGGGGCCAAGTCGGACAGCAAGTGCAAAATGAGCTCGTGCGCCGTCGTGTTGAAAACACGTGTTTTGACACACATGCAGTAGCACGTCCTCCAAGAAACAGAAAGTACACGTCACCGGTGAGCGTATGTGGAAAAAGGTATGGCCCAATTACACGCCCATCAAGAAATCCTGCCCAAATAAAAGACAGTATCGGTGCTGAAACCCATGGGAGCGCGCAGCATGCGGGTTTGCATTAGTCCACACGTGACTGTTGTGAGTATTTTGAACTCCTTCCCTGGTGAAGTGGACTTCATCAGTGAATAGGATCCGCCGTTGAAAGTTGGGCTCATCCACGCAACGGTGTAACAACCATTTGCAGAAGTTCGCTCGTGGTCCAAAATCCTCTGGCTGCATTGCCTGTACCTTCTGGGGGTAATAAGGGTGTAGCTACAGCTCATGTAGAACACGCCGGACAGCTGTGTGATCCACATCCAGCCTACCTGCACACCGAACATTGTAAAACTTGCAAACATTCATTGTTAATAAACGTGCGGGGTGTTGAGTGTGCATGACATCTGAAAGTTTATCAGCTATATGTCTGGTACTCGTCGTCACATCTTCTTCCACTCAGGTGTACGGCGCCGCCGTGGAGCACAAGAGTTGGCCCTGCTGGGGGGTGAATGTACCCGTTTCAGTCGCCCACTGGTAAATAATAGCAAACAGTGAGTGCGAAGATGTATGGCGGTGTGGATAACGCTCCGCATGCAGCTGACAAGCAACCCTGCCATTGCACCGAGCTTCGCCGTACAATAACAACATATCCGCATATTCCGAAAACGTGTATTCCATGGATAACAGCAACACAGTACCAATGAAGTACGTACACCTTGAATTGTGTACCGTAGTGAAGGATTACAACTGTACTGTGGTATGAACTACGATGGTAAGCACATCAGATACAAGGGCGGATCACAAACTCAAATCACTAGCATGTAAACTTGTAGTCGAATGGAACATCAGTTGATCGGGGAATCACGTATGGGCTACCATAGTCAAGACTATCCATGTGAGGGGTGCTGAAAACAGTGTGTGTGGTGATTTTACGTGTAGCGGTAAAATTGTACGTTTTCGGACACGAGTTCCTGTGCTAAACTTAATCGTCTTGGTCTCCACTACAAGTCCTCAAAGCCTGTAAGGGCAATTTCGCCAGACTCTGTATATTCTTTTCATATTGTAGCAATCTTATCCTCTTACATTATAATGTAATATTCAAGGGTTTTATCTTACTTAGAAAATGCTTGCGGGCATCTGAAAAAGCTATTTCTGAACTACCTTAGATTATATTCTTGTATATTTATTTGCAATTAGCTCCAATCCTTTCTTTCCTTGCCTTCTTTATTTTTCGGAGGATTTTGTTTCTAATTCTTTATTATTCTTCGGAGTTTCCTTTTTGTTTGACCATCTGGTGCTCAGTCATTAGTTCCAAGATGTTTGGTATAATCCATGGCTTCCAGATTTTCTTGTAGACTTCTCGAAAACAATCTTATGCTACATTTATTATTTTCTTCTTGCTTTTTTTCAAATTGTCCTTGAATTATTTTTCTAATCCTGCAAAAAGTATTAAATTTTTCTTTAGTTTCTTCCTTGAACTTCTTAATGGCTTTGATATATTTCTTTAATGTACTCAAGTGGTATTTTGTGAGATCATTCTACCCTTCTCTTAAGTTTTGGTTAGGTTTTCATCAGCACGAGGCTGTCATCGGAATAAACAACAGCTCCAGTATAGCTTATACTTAATTTTAATTGATTTCGTTATCGTACTCAATTATATAATATAGTTGATATCAACTACAATTTTCTGGAAATTTCCACGTGTATCATCTTCTTTATGACTGCTCGAATATAGTATTTTTAACTGCAAATAAGTGCCTTTGACATAACCCAATGAGTCTTTCTTCCTTTTCGTTTCTTGGCCCAAGACCAAATTCACCCATTGTAAGATCTTCCCCGTCTTCTACAACAACTACATTCATATATCCCAAGGTTAAGAGAATTTCGTCGTCCTTGACCTCAGAAACGCTTTTTACAGTCTTTCGTACACATATTCCATTTCATCATCAGTATATGCTGAGGCTGGCATGTACACTTGTTCTGAAACTGTAACTCTAGGTTCTGACCTTAACCAAACGAGCAGAACTCTTTCATTATAGTCCCAGTCCAAATGCAAAACACTTGCTGTCCTAGTAGCTTCGTCAGTATAAATTTAACGTTTTCTGATGCGTCTGAGTAGCGATAGTACAATATTCGGAACTCTCCAATCCATAAATCACCACTGTATCGCCACCTTATCTAATAAATTCTCATTATATAAATATAAACATGTATATCATATATATATAATATAGAGTCGGTTCGTTTCATTTTTTTTTTTCATTCACCAATCTACCTGATTTAACCATTTTATTATATATAAGATGCCCAGACCTTACAAAAACCTGAAAAGTTATATAGGTCAAAATATTTCACTTGAAAATGTCTGTAAATCTTTCTGGTTGAATGGTAAACTGAAAACGATGGTCCCTAAAAATTACACCTTAGATTATAATTAAGTTTAATACATAATGAAATACTAACGATTAAGCAACAATTCAATTAATGGTAGAAGGGATGTCTTACGACTGAGAAATTTCGGTTAATATTGTCATTTCAAGTAAAAATAAAAAAGTGAGGGAGAATTGAGTTGAAACAGTTATAACTGCATGCCAAATGTAAAGAGTAATCTTTAAACGACATTTCGACATGAGTAAAGACTCAGGTCAGCGTTTCAAACTAAAAGAAGTTTCATTTTGCAATACTCTCAGACCCGGTTTCGCGAAATACCTTCAGAAATTTCGTGTATAAGGGCGCTCTGCACCGAAAAATTCGTAATTTTGTAATTGTACCAATCACTGTCCAATTCATTTGCAGTACATCAGTATTAACTTTCACACAAATAGAATGTTTTCTGTTCCATAGTTGTCGAACAAACGCATTTCAAAGTAGTGATATGACTGTTTATACCACATACCCAAAATAAATGTATACAAACGATGCAAATAAAATAATTTACAGTAAATGTAAATGTAATAAGCTATAGAACACACATTGCTTATTTCATGTTAAACTTATTTTTAAATAGAGGTACTCATTGATATGCAAATGTTCAAGTATATTGAAGATAATTTAATACAAAATTATCTGTTTCGTGAAATTACAAATGTGTCTTACTGTAGGTTAATACATAAATTATCACACTATTTATTTCATTCTTATCTTTTGAATAGTTTTTATTTTGGGTAATTAGCGAAATTCGTCAAATCGGTACTTTAACAAGCCAGTGAACAAAAACTTTAGAACGCAAAAATATTTTAAGGGGAGGGGGAATTACTATTAATATATTGTGTAAAAGTAGGACAGCGCTCGGGACACTTATAAAGTTACGAATTTTTCGGTGCAGAGCAGTCGTAAGAGAGAAAGCAAGTTATCAAGTTAAGCAACAACAACAAACTAGAAGGCACGATACATTAACGAAATACTTGCGAAAGTGGTAAGCACCCGCATTACGCCTCTCATTGTACTCTAGGCATAAGTAAATGAACTGGCGTGCAGTCATTTTACCAATAAAGCTCCAATATGAGTCATTCGGTAGTGAACGTTTCGTTTAATAATTTAACAACTTTACTGTCCAGTTCGTTTGAAAATTAAATAAATGAATTAAATTAAAGTCCTTAAATTAATTTCAGCACTCTACATTAAGTATACAACACTCGCGATTCTACCTAGAAATGTCTCACAATGCATAGCTACAGTACAACCTGTTCGCCTACTGTAACATTTACTCACACCACTCGAAGGGTGTCACTGTCGTCCACACCTCTTGTAGCCTCTACTCGATCTCATGTCCCGCCTCGTTCCTCGCTGCCAAGTCGGTTGCCAACGCTCACCAGCTAAACGACGCAATCACTCACCATCTATGATCGCAGTGTGCCGGTATTCATAGTCGCTCGCAACAAGGCCCTGAATATTCTCATTGCTAGCCGACCATGCTGGTAGATGTAAACTCAACATTCTACGTGTTGCGGTAACATTCAGTTACGTCCGAGAGGAATGTTGGTCCCGGTTAACCGACAGGTGCCCGTCCATTCAGAAGGTTGGCGACGTCAACCAGTCCTGAGTGGCCCGCGTCACCAGGGACGGGAAGATGGGTGGAGGAGGATAGGCGCAGTCCGCCTCCTCGTCGCGGGGCTGTAAATAGTGAGCAGGGGAGAGGAAGGAAGAGGGTCTCGTCTGATGCATTCGAGAGCACTGACGCATTACACTTATATAAAATTAACGACAAGGGTGTATTGCACACACCAATGTCGTTTGAAATATTATGAGCCAAAATTTTCATGCCTAAAAAACTGCAAAAATTGTCTTTATCTTACTGCTAGAAAATATGCTTTAACTATTAGTGGTGAACCTGGAATTGGTGTAGACACATATAACATTCTATGAATAGTATTTGTTAGCAGACACCTCTCATTCACTTTGAGAAGTTTTTGGAAAAGCTAGCAAAAACCGAAGCTCTCAACACCACCTGGCGGACTGGTCAGGCGGCTACCTTAATGTGGAAAATGTGATGGTCGCATACTGAGCGCGATTCTGTGCGGGTTGAATTTACAAGCGAAATTTAGTATAGGAAATGTATTGCTAACACTTGACAAGTTGTTGTATTCAATTAGAAATTATTGGTTTGTGGACATACGCCATTGCTTATGTTTTGCTGATCAAACCTGTGTTGAATAACAGTACGAAAACGAACAAGGAAAAAAAAACAAATATAAAACACACACGAAAATACAAAAAAAAATCAATCCCAGAGGAATTCAGTCAGTTTTTTTATTAATTGTTATATTAAACAACAATGAATTCTAGAGATAGAATTCAGTCTAATATCGACACAACGCCCAGACAAAAAAGACAGACACAAAATACAGAAACAAACATAGAACGAAATTTCCAACATGAAAAAAATATGAAAATGGACAAAAACACTGAACAGTGGACAACAAACAGAAGAAACTAGACAATACAACACAAGTTAAAACCAACGAAAAAATGCAACGTTTCGGGGATTGCGATCAATCCCCGTCTTCAGGCTGAGACACAGCTGTTCGGAACACCAAGATGCGAATGAATTTCGCTAGAAAATTGGGGCTTGTATAGCCTGGATGGTCTCTAACCTGTTCCGCCAATAGTCGCAAAGCATATGTGATTGGCTGGGCTCTCGGGCAATGAAAGGCTAGTACTCTCCTGATTGGCTGAGCACATTTTAGTGCTATTGTTTTCAAATAAATTTTGATTATAAACGCACGGACCCTTATAACAATGTGTACCTCATGTCGTGGCTGTCGTGGCGTGAACATCGTGCTCCTGCGGAGTTGCGCGCCGGGAGGTGCCGCCATTTTCAACGCAACGAAGGTGCCGTGGCCTGTAGGGGGCGGTGCGATCGCGGCAGCCATGCGGCAGCGACCATATGCAATCGGGCGCGTCCTGTTGGTGGCGAATACAGGGCTCCTCGCTGAGGAGTTGTCAGGAATATTCAAATACTGACTCGTGGACCAACTGGCCGGTACGCAAGCGCCGTCGACGGCAGCGGCGGCGAACTGTGCAGCTCAGCATGAAGACGGACGACGCGCTCTGCGGGAAGCAGTCCAATGGTCAAGGCGGCCTGGAGGGATCTCGAGGTGCTGAAACATGCGAAGTGTAGCGAATCCAACTGCTGGATCCTGCAGGCTGTGGACTGCGAGGCGTGTGGGGAGCGAGAAATGGAATGCATCGGAACTTGGACCAACGTCATCGGGGACCTTCGACGTCGGGGCCGGTGGACCTAGCCCGCCACATGGTAAATCCTGGATGTCTCGCCTGCCTAGCCACTCATTTAAGACCGACGGAATATTTTGGAGAGGAGGGTGGTGGTGGCTCCCGGGGGTTACGCCCCCTCTCCACCCCGGCAATGAAAGGTTAACTGCTGTCGGCGAGAAGAGAGAAAATGGAGCCTGTGTACAGGCTGAGCTGTATAGTTTTCTGCTGCTGTCGCCGAGAAGAAGGCTTGGCCTACATTGCTGTTTTGAATATTGTTGTGCCAGGCTTGTCTGACGCGGGAATATCCTTAACAGCTCGGCAATCGGACAAACTGGCTTTGTTCGACTTGTCGCCGCCAGGGGCGCTCAGACCCAACTGGCGAAATCAGGCTCGCTGAGGCACCATTCTGATTGGCCGGAGCTGCCAGTCAATCCCATCTCACTTCACCAGCCACCTCATCTTTCCTAGTGTCCTGGCAACAGGACGTCGAGCCATACCTATCTTTATCACTGCCTACCACTTAATTATGCGGATATTTTTTATCCCTGCCGCGCCTGTCGCACAGCTTTTCCCAGCACCCTACCCTATTTGTGCTGGTTTTTCTGTGCCCTTATTCTGACTATTGCTCTCTTCGGGGGCAGGTCATGGCCCCAATCGCGGCCGTGGCCTCCATTTTCAACCCTGCTTCGCCGCGATGCACGCCACCTTTTCCTTAGAGAAACCGCAACTCAGGTGTATTAGGCTTAGCCTTGAGACACATTGACTCCCCATACCTTCCTTCGTTTTAGCGACTAATGCACGTCGGAGTACCCATTAGACTGAGCTGGGGTACACGCTGACGTGGCGGGATATGGGGGCCCGTCAGAAAAAAAAATAACAATGTGTTCAGCGACAGAACAGAGCTGTCGTGGTCGGCATTGCATATCTGCGACAGTGACAGACGCACACTTTCTGTTTCACACACTGTTCCGTGCTATATTTATGGCGGCTGAACCTAAGCCCACCTCCAAGAACTAGAGTAACCCCGGATCTACAGAATTCCTCGTGTTCCTCATGTCGCAACACCAAGAAGTTGAACCGAGGTTGCCAGGCGGCACGGCATCTGCGCCTTTTGGCATGCGCTCCGCCTTGGAAGCCGAGAATTTATAAGGCAGGAATCTACGCCGGGGCTTCTTCCTCTCCAGTCCAGTCGAGCTACTATAACCCTGGACGTCGAAGATGGCCTCAGATAGGTCCTGAGCTGCCTCCACATCGCAGATATTTTAACCACGCCTGTGTCAACACAGGGTAGACGTTGTGAGTAAAAGAACTGCGAGTCTCATACAAGTAGTCGAGGGTGTGGCAGGTATCGCGGCGTTATGAAAAACATTTAAAAATAATAGTTTGAAATCATAGGCTCCTTCACAGCGTATAAGCTGGAAACAGGTGGTAAACTGTGTATAGAGTTAACCGGTTGTTTATTGTAAGTACTTATTTAATTATCTTTTAAGGTGTTAGACAATTGAAGTGCGTGACTGGCTGTAGTTTTCGGACAGACTCCATTGCGATGCAGACGTCTGCAAGAAAACGACTGAGAATAGGAAATCATAAATAAATATATTATACTTTAGTCAACAGGACACGTAAAAATCATAAAACTCAGTTAATGATATTGTGTTTACCTCATGGAATTTTTTGCTGTGTATTTATTCTGCTTCCTATAATTTATGTTGTCATATTCTCTGTAGTTCTCTGTGACGGAAATCACCATTGCGAAAGGAGTACAGTATGTACAAAAACTACAGCCTGTATATTTTGTCTGTGTTGCAACGTTATTTCATATGTTCGGCCTTTATCCGAGCATTTAAACTAAAAGTGAACAACACGTGACAATATTTTTGAGCATGTCAAAAAATGTGTTATTATCACAAGGACCGCGTGATGGTCGGAATGCTTAGAGTGCATCTAAGTAATAAATGTTTATATTCCCGAAAAGGGGGGGGGGGGGGGTATTTATACTACGTGTATGCACGTGGAAGTCATTGCCATTTGCAGCAGATTTTCTCGGTGTACCTCTATTTTTTTCTCTTCCTGTCGAAATCCGCCTTCCTTTATTTGTTGGGTTTTACATAATGTCAATCTTCAGCGTTCAACAGGTATCTAGAAGTTACTGCAAAAAAAATTGTAATCTAACAATACTCGCGTTGGTCTATAGGAGTGACAAACTAATAGCTATAGTAAAATGGTCTCCCATATATCAACGGTATTAATCCTATACATTTTAAGGAAATCGTCAAATGTATTCAGATTTACCGGACTTGTAAAGTAATATCGCTAAACATTTACTTAACTTCCAACCTTAGTTATCTTAAGTTTCCCTATTCCGTAAGGCTTAGAATCGTCCTAAAAAGCGAAGGAAGTTCTTTATTTTTTACGGTGGGTTTTCATGTTAGAAATCATATCTATAGAGGTGCCAATCCATGTTCTCACGAATCCTCCCAATACAGAAATTCCTAAATTATTTTAATTTGTCAAATAACTCTTAATGTTTACAGATTTAATAAGTGGCTGCTAATTCTGGTGCGGGCTTCAGAAGAATCTTGAACAAAGGACAGGCAGTGGAAACACTTCCAGAACACGACCTTCACTGGTTGCCATTGAAGATGGTCCTTGTTGGAGAACACTTCCGGCGTGAACAGGAAGTGACCTGTACTATGTATATGCTGGTCCACTTGCTGTCATAAGCATAGCCCTGGAAAGCGGGCAGTTGGAATACAGGCCTCCTAACTTCAAAGGAATACAAAAATATATTTACCTATTAAACTAAAAACAACATTTTATTGCAATTTTTTATATTGACAGGGTTATTGGTTTTTACGTATAACAGAGAATGTTTGTATTTTTATAAATTTCCAAACAACGCATTGCAAATTTATGTAACCATTATAATAAAAATTTACTCTATGTGATAGCTCGCTCCTATACGCACATTACTTATTCAAGCGACGCCTGTGCTCGTTGTCTTACAATATGGTGATCAAGGAAGACAGCGTGAAGTGACATGTAGCAACGACATATTACACAATATGAAGAAACAGAGCATCTACTTAAAGTCGTTCAAGTGGGGAAGAATTCATAATTTTATATTTGTATGAAATAGTGTTAGTTTTGTAGACATTACTTAAGAGTACACTAACCTCTAACGAAAAAAAATTATCTCAGCCAGTTTTCCCGTAAATGTCACTTCAAAGTCAAAATTTGCATATTTTTACTTCATACAAAACTTGAAAATCAGTAATTATAATGAAATGGAAAAAAAATCACATCAAAACTACACGTCACCGTCTACGGCTTGAAGCATAAACAAACCCATTATAAAATATTTTTGTGTTTAAAATAAATGTCTAAAAGTACCAAAAAAATTTCAAATTTTGAAATTTTAATTTAACAAAAACATTTTTTGTAACGGGATTTATATGCTACGAGCCATGGACAGTAACACGTAGTTTTGATGTGAGTTTTTCCATTTTATTATGTTAACTGGTTTTCAAGTTTTGTATGAAGTAAAAATATGCAAATTTTGACTTTGAAGTGCCATTACGGGAAAACTGGATGAGCTAATTTTTTTTTCCGTTAGAAGTATGTGTACTCTCAAGTAATGTGTACAAAACTAACACTATTTCATACAAATATAATATTAAGTTTTTTCCCCACTTGAACAACCTTAAGCAATTTGTTAAGCGACGACACAAGCACTGTGAAACTTATGTTCGTCTTGTCACACCGACATTATAGTTGTATCATAGAACGTGGGACATATTGTGACCGTCCTCCTTCACAACACTTGGCTTATCATCCGTATTTAAGAGAAATTCTGACGTCATTGTTTTATACTCAATAGACGCAATAAAATATGGGTACAATATTTGCACATGTACGCGCTCATGAATATCACAGCCTTTCTTTGCGGAAATGTACACTGACGTAGTAGTATTACAACTAAGATGGTCCTTTCATTTTATTTTTGTAAGCTATGGCGTTATTCTTAAATTATGTGTTTCTGTTTAACTAGTCAGATTGTGATAATTTTTTGACAGTGCTGTTTTAGGTCACTGGCGGTCTTTCTAAATCATGACATTTAAAGGCGGGAAGTAATTCTTATAAACACAAAATTTTACTTTGATGGTTGTATAATACCTATAAAAATATATTTGAAACATGTTTGTAAATTCCACGTAAGAAAGAGGATACATGGCACACAACAATACCGTTCTTGAATCACCCGATGAAATAAAACAATAAAAAATAACTGCATAAATTTTATAGCCTCAGTGTCTTGATCTACCTGCGAATATCTCACGCATTCAGCTATTGATTTTCAGCCCGAGTGCTGATTTGAACGTGAAACTGACTAGGCGAGGATGATATTGATGTGGTTTGTCATTGACACCCACAGGATGGGTTGAGGGCCACACCTCAACGCAGAAATATCATAACGCAGATTGCACAACATCGCCGAATACCACAACGCCGAAAGCCAGATTAACCACAGCGCCTAAGACTAGAAAATTGCTGTTTATGACAACGCCGAACAAGCGGTATAAGGGGTAAACACAACAAACAGTTACGAAACCTGGAAGGTTACTGTCAAATACTCTCGACGAGCGGAATGCAACTCGGGACACTTGGCCAAGAGCTCTAAGTCGCTGAGCCAAGCGGGAGGTTCAGTTAAAAATATTAACTGGACATTAAGTCTGTGCTTTATAATGTTTGTAAGTTTTCTAAGGATTTGTTTTCCCTTGTCTGTACTTGATATGTTTGAATATTTTTCAATGAACATGGCACTCGTCCGAATTACGGTAACAGTGGCTGCCGGTGTAGATGTAATTTCCGCATTGAAGACCCAGAAAAACTGAACACTTGAGGTAGCCGAGCGGTGTGCAGAGTTTCGGCTGTTATAAGGTTATTCGAAAACTGCTCAACGCATAAGTGATACCTGCTTAGGAACAGCATTTAAAGTACACTACATTTTTGTTTCAGGTTCACCAATGCCAAAGCATTCCTTCTAGCGACGGAAAATGGGAAAATAATGCTTTTTTTTTTTTTTTTTTTTTTGCGCTCCTTTTCAGGTATACAAATTTGGTGTGGAATATGTTTCAACAGACATAAGCGTGTAAAATGCACATTTGACTTGAACACTAGGTCATAAAAATGATAGAATTAGCACTAAATTTATCATGTATGAGATTTATCGGCGAGAATACTTCACACCAGGTGACTTGAGCGTATAAGAGGCTTAGGGATATCTCAGTTGTCTGTGGGATAGGGTGACGTACTAACCGCTTCCGCCCTTCTAGACCTCGGACCTATTCGCAATAATTACTCAAAGATCACGTATACACGTATTCAAAGACCTTAGAGTGAGAATACTAATAAGACGGAAGTGTGCACCAAGTTCCCACTCCACTGCATAGACCTTGAAACTTCGCTGGGCGTCCTTGAGCGACAAGTCAACGTCTCGCTTGGAAAGGAGGGCAAACCGGTCCAAGCTGTTCCCCAACTTGTTTCCACGACTCCGAGTTCTAACCACGCACCTGAACTAGCGTGCCGCGTGTGGACTCAGTTCCTGGGATGGTCCTCTGAAACGGATGCTGGGTCGAAGATAGCTAGCCTTGGAGCCTGGAACCGGTCGTTGCTAGGGACGTCGTTGTCCGTATAATGGACGCGGAACATCATCAGACATCTGGATGAGTGCACCGATGGCGAGCAGATTTGCCTGATGTCGTCCAAAGACTGTCCTGTGGCAATTGTCGATCAGTGGCGCCTTACATGAGGAAGTTTACAGTTTAATAAAGTTTCAAATAGGTCTAATTACCACCACAAACTTTTCTAAACCTGTCTAGTTGAAAAACTTAGTAGACATTAGCTCTTTATATAGAGTTCTAATGTCAGGAAATTGTGGCTAACATTGACGTGTGCATTTAGAAACATTATTAAGTTAAAACATCAAATAAATGTCACGGGGACTACAAATAACAGGTTTATCTTGTTTACCTCAAAAGTATACCAACAGTAATTAGCTGGCTTTGGAAATTGACAACGCAAATTCATAAGGAACTGCTTATTGAACAGTTTCCGTTTCACAGTCATATTCACCGCTACTGATTTGTAGATTCTCAAATGAAAAATAGAAAGGGTGGAAACCGTTTTTATTCATACAAACTCAATGGTTGTAAAGTACACGTTCAGTATGAGAATCTAACCTAATTTTCGTACTGGTAGCATCATATATTAGTATACTATACACACGTTTTAGAAAACCGTACGAGACTGATCATTTAAATAGTTTATGTTATAAATAAATATTTAGATTCGTAGGTCATAGAGAACAATTAGAATCACGGTTGGCCCTCGACAGTGACCTGCAGTGAAGGACGGTTTCAAGTATTTTCTAATAGAGTCAATTGGTTTTTTCTATGAGAGTACTTTTGCTCTTAGAATTTACTGGGCTTCATAAATGGTGTGCATAAAATTCGGTAATTATCGTGTATATGTCAGTATTAGTCTAGAATTAAGGGACATTTTGTCCGTCTTCAATCTCATATGCCTGTATATTTGTTTATGTTATAAAGTAAACCGTAATGATTGCATTATCCAAGGCTACATTTAGCCTATATTTTAGTAGCAGCCGTACAGCTTCCGCAATAAATAAATAAAAATCCTTGTATATTAATCATTATACCTCAGACAAGCCGTAAGCCGAAGACAAGCATTATTAGTTCAAGTAATTCAGTTGTGTGTGCTCAGACCGTAGTGGTAAATGGATTAAATCAGGAACAGCAGAGATAGAACGAAATGCCTATTCTTATTTGTATCAAAAGGAGTTCAGTTTGGACTGCCCGTCAAATATGTTGCAAAACACTATCGGATTTTTCAAGTGAGCTGAGTAGTTACGAGAAATATCTAAGGAAATCTGCAATTTTCGGAATAAGTGATTTATTAATTTATTCACAATAAATATATTTCCCAGACACAGGCCTGATCATTGGTAATGTCTATGTATGTTGTTGCATATGTTTAGTTTCTTTAAATTAAATAAATTTTTAGAGTAACATATAATTGTGTTGCTATTTGTTCAACATCTGCACATTTTCACTTATTAGGACATTATTTTATGTGATTTGAGTGGCATGCTCTTTCCTTAATTGCTTATGCGTTTAATGCAGAAATTTATGAAACGCATTTATGTGATGATACTTAAATAATTTCGACATAAAGGATAATATAAACAAGACTGTACAAGGACTGGATGCGACTCTCTTAGGCATTAGTGAGAAAAAGTGTAGATATATCAGAATAAAACACATTCCAAGCATAAAGACAACAGACAAGGACAGAAGTCCAGGCAAAAAAACGCCCACGATATTTCTGTGAAAGTTGCTGCTAGTTTTCTAGTTAGCAACATGTTCATCTTTTAAATTAATCCCACATAAACCAGAAGATTCCCATTGCTACTGTTTTAACTGGCTGTAAAACTGGCATCCTTCTTGCAATCTAATCCTCATACACCCCACCCCCCCAATATATTTCTAAATGACATGGGCACCTGGATGGGATACGGCATATTACTACTTCTTCTCGTAGTCGCAAAAAAAAACTCATGGCCAGTCACTATAAACTGAAAAAATTTATAACAATGACACTACCCTCCAGCGAAACATTTTGAAATAACTAACCTTTAAAAACAGATTAAGCACTCGTATATTCAGCTTCAACTTACTGAAACAATTCCAAACATATTCCACAAACTGCCACCAATTTGGTAAACGAGCCTGTGTAATTATTTAAAACCACTTTCAATGAGCCACACGTACATGAAACGCTTAAGAGTCTCGCCTTCTGCGCGCTTAGTACAATACATTGCAGCGTGTTCGTAAATACGTTTTTTTTTAACTTAACTATTCCTGATATACTCACTGTGTCAATGTACGAAATAAAAATACACATTAAACGAATGACTGACCAAAAGTAGTTTCGAAGCATCACGTCGATTTCGGAGTCCTCAAAATGGCTAAAAACATCTTTATCAATATATTAAATCTGAGAAACTTCTCACAGGATTCGTGTTGAACTGCCGTAGAATCACACAATGGACAGCTTAAAACTTTCCATCAATAAAAATATAGGGTCACCAATGTATGTGTCAGTCAGGCGAGTGATCTATCTACATGCCATTTCAGTGTCTTGCGGTAGAGGCGATACCGCACCAGATGAGCCGTTCAAAATCGCTCTTGGTACAGTGCTTCACTCACACATACACACAGTCATTAGGCAGGCTCCTTAAATATGCGTTTAAATGCTGAAATAATGTCTCATTATGATTCTCACCTCTAATAGATATCATTTTAACACGTTGCCACACGTATTCTCCGTAGGAACAGCTTGCGTTTCACGCCTCTTGTCCTTCAAGATATTTAGTGGGGGTTCTTAGCACGTAGAAGTACACGAGAAATGACCTAAATAACTAGCATTTTCTTTTCGTCACAAGTTATAAGTAGAGGCACGAGTATATCGCGTATTCACCTGGCAACAGCCTAGACTTCTCAGACCTATACACACACTGGCCAAAGCCAAATATCCATTGGCTTCTAGCCGTAACACATGTTACCACCACGACTTGTTTCCTTATTTATCACTGGCTTGCAGTCGTCAAAGATGTGTTGAAACAGGTGTAGTCTAATCACAGAAGGAGTAGTGAAGTATACATTATTGGCATTCAACCTGACGTAGAATCAATACGCGAAATAATCGTGCCTCTAGTTATAACTCAACGGTACGTTCACGTCACTTCCGGCTCTGGGCTAAGAATTATTCGACAACTCATACATGACACCAAGCCAGTGATACAGGAGCAACTAAATGCGAGCCTATGAAAGTGAAAACGCTGAATCAACGAGCATCCAATGAGCAGTGGTTGTTTGCTTCAGAAAACAAGTATTCTAGCAAACTAGTTTACAGTTTCATAAACCCGCACAATTTCCCACTCTCTATGTATGTATGTTCGCGCCGAACAGCACACAGCAATCGGGAAGATGTTCTTCGCATGGAGCACGATGTCGTTACTTTTCATCCGGTGTTTCCGACAAAACACGCGAGGAAGGTGATCGGCTGTTTCCACTCGACCGCTAAACCCTGGTCGGACGGGAAGGCAAAGGTGTCGACCTTGGGTCTAGTGGGACCTCCCCGACATTTAACTCGCTGGCCTGGAAAAACACTAACCACTGTGGTCCAGAGAGCCTCAGTGAACAGTGACGAAGACGATGATCCAGAAGGTGGTGCTCCTGGTGGCCGGCGTGTTTGTGTCGGCGGTGTTGGGCTTAGAGCCGCGTGAGTACAACTATCAACCTTCTCTGACTGCTCTAATAGAGCTTCTGCATTTCTCATTCAACCACAACCTAAATCACTTAACAACTGAACGGTGTTATACATCAATAGAGCCGGTGATTTTTGGTGAAAAGAATTATACAACATTTAGTATGAATGCATAACGCTCACATCTGCGACTCTGCTTCGTCGCTATTGGCAGAGTGAATTTGTGCTGACTGAGCCAATGAGAACAAGGTTACTGCGACACTACACGTCTGTGATTTGCTAGCAGATCCCAAGACGTTGAGAATTTAAAATAGCCAATCACTGACCACGAAGCAGAGCTGCAGATGTGAACGCGAAGCATTGAAACAAAATGTTGCATAAACTTTTCACCAAAAAGCACCAGCTCTACGCATCAGTAGATTAAGCGCCAATGGTTAGCTCGGAATAATTTTTTTGAAACGGTCGAATAAAAAATTATTTTGCTGCGGTTTCCTACGGTAGTGTTTAATGGATTTATTGGCCTAATATAGCTTATGTAAGACTGCTGTAAACAAAAACTAACAACTTGCAGCATTTAATACTGATGACTTGAAATTGGTACATAGTCTATGGATGCCTAACACGTTCCAATTATTATAGTTCACAGACCTTATATGCTTATAATTTTTGGAGATATACAAGATATACAGTTGACATACAGTAGTTGTTAAGGAACATATGGCCCGAAATTAAGCTGGATGTTTAATGGTCCTTTCGCAAAAAATTCAGGGTTTCATGTTACAAAATAAATTTAACCATGTTATGCCTAATGATCGTAATTATAAAGCTGGTTGAATTTGTAATTTATTTTTCGGAAAACCTTTTTGGTAAACAATTTTCCAAACGTACAGAAGAACTACTGGCTCGAGCATAATCGTTACTAAAATATCAGGAGAAACGTAAATGTTACATACTGCTGTATTCAGAACATTCGGTACATGTATGCAAATACAAAAAAAAAAAAATGATTACAATATTTAATATCACTCTTATTATTACAGTGTCTTATTTACATGTAACATTCAATGTTTCATATCAAATTGTAATGACACAGTAACTTTGAACCAATTTCATTATAAAATCCCCATACACTTATATCACGAAAAATACCTATATTAAATTCGTGTTCATTGTTGCAGAACTTGAACAACTTAGCGCAAACTAAATTGCCACAAACAGTAAAACGTTTTCGTAAATAAGTGTAAAGACCCTTAATTGACTTCGTGTTGTTGGGAAACTTATGTCTGGAGCTTGGGCTTATAAATTTCGAAGATATTAAGAAACAAAAAGTAAATTGTGAGGTTGTTAGTTGCCTTTGCTACTTGTTTCACATAAAATTTAAATTTTGTTTTAATAACACCTTAGTTTTGTAATAACTTATAAATACTAAAAACGCTAAGACTAAATAACTTTATATGTAGAACTATGAAATATTTCGTAGTCAAGTGTTTATTTCTTGGCACACCGAAGGCGAATTTAACATCACTCTTGGCCATCCGCGAAAAGAAAATATGCGATAAATCTCTACTTTACAACTCTGTTGACATTTAGTGTATAATCTTAATATTATCATGAAGTAAATTTAAAATTTTTCTACATTATTATGCGATTGGGTTTCACTTGGTTTACCAACGTAAATAATACCTACAGATGAGTTTAATTCTTTATTATTGGAGCGAATGTCTATCGTACCCATCATCGCATAAAATAAAGGTTATTTTTAAATTTTACCCATTCACGTGATATAGTATAACGTATTCGTACATAGGTATTATTTCTCCCTGAATCTCGTTCTGAAATGAGGCCGCGGTAGTCCAAGTATTAGATCTCTCCCCTTCCACCAAGATGATCCGGGTTCGATTCCCGGCGGGATCGGTCCCCGGAATCGTGCTGAGCGATGCCACTGGTCGGCAGATTTTATCGGATATCTCCCGTTTTCTCCGCAACTGCGTCCCGGCGCTGCTCCATAATCATATAATGTCGCCCCTCACTAGTGTTAAAGATCCAGATGTTATTCGATGACAAAAATGTCTTCATTTACTCGTAGTCTGTTTGTATATTTCTTTCCTTTTTATGTTATTCAATTATATTATTTTCTTAGCCTATTTAAATGCCACTACTGTTGAAAGTACAATCGTGACATATAATATGTTTAGCTACAAAGAACGTTTTTAATGTGCACGTTCGTGTTCGCGGTTAGCTATGATACAATGCTATTATAAAATATGGACAAGTAGTCACTAAAACACGTTGGTTGAAAAGTAATCTATGTACCTCTTCTATCGGTCATACGACATTCCCGTGCCCTGTGAACAGTGTGAAACTTCACACATATTTCTTGGATTGGATAACCATACATTTTTGTGTGTGTAATATGTAAAAGCTATTACATTGCTAGAAAATGTACATAATGTGTTCCAGAAATGGGATTCAGACAACACTTACCCAATTTAATATATAAAGTGTACAGCTTACCACAAAAACATGTACATATTCAATTACGTATTTTTAAGTGCTAGATAATTATGTTTTTGCTGTTATATCTCGGTAGATAAACAATAAGTATACAGTAACTACTCCAAATGGTGTAGTTTTTTGTGTTATCGTAATGTTTCAGTACAATAATATCAGTTAGATAATGTATAGTAGATGTATAGAGTGATTTTACAGCTTTGAAAATTGTACGGATTTGCATTTACATATTTAGTAGAAAAATTGAGATTGAGAGGAAACTTACCACCTCATGTCGTTGTATTTTCAAATATTATTTCGTAATGGTTGACATGAACAATATTCTAAGCAACAAAATACGATAGATATATTCTATGAAATATACTGCTTCTAGTAGCAATGTTGTGCTGCTTATTATTCCATTTACACACAAAAACACGCACACACGCATATATATGTATATAGTGGTTTTATATGTTATTACAAGCAAAAAATAGGTATCACAAAGCATGCAAACGGATAGATAAATGGTGCCCAGCCTTTTACGCATTTTTACGAGAAACTGTGGTTATAATTTTGTTCCTATAAGTTATACATTATTTTCAAAAAGGTACACTTATTGTGATTAAATGCCCTCACTCTACCTCAAGATATTCAATCTTGTGTTTAATATAAATATATTAATTTGTTTTGAAAATATACTGTAAGTTTTTAAGTTCTCGTAGTAACGTAGGGCCTACATATATTATTTCTTTATTTTTTATGTAAGTAATAAAAGTAAAGGTATATGTACAAGTTACGGTAGCAAGGATATATCTCTATATATAACAAGTAGATCTATACAGAACTAATCAGCCTACTTTCCTTTAGTGTATATTTTGATAACAGAAATGTTTGCTCAAGGGCTGTAGGGGGATGAGTTATCCCAGGGTTTTAGAACACACAGAGAAGAATGCCAATGAAAGCAATATGAGGAAAAACTCAAATTAGTAAACATACTGCAACATTTAAATTTTGTGTATAATTATTTACTTGCTTAGATAATGTTAAGAACATCTCTGGTGGTTAAACTTAAAATTTGTTGAACAGCAGTATTTTATATATGAGAAATTTATATGAATTTTTA
>PNEQ01096427.1:0-44186 GCA_003012365.1 Medauroidea extradentata
CCGTTATAAATTTTAACGGAAATGTACCGTTAATAAACGGAAATAGTGTCCGTAAAAGTAAAATACGGAAATGTCTACAGTAAATATACACTACGGAATCATACGTAATATGTCCATAAGTCTGCTGCGGACACTTACACGGAAAAAATCGAAAATGTATGGGTTAGAAAGCTGTAAATATCACGGATAGATTTTAATAATATCACCCGTAAATCTGCAAATCTGTATAAATGCAATTGTAGCATTATAGACATGAAAGTATGGCTCAGTTCCGTGTGATGAAACTGTTTTACGGAAACTTCTGTTGGATTAGGAAATAAGTTTCCGTGAATTCACGGAGGTATCTGGAGAAATTTTTACCGGAAATTCCGTAAATCTACGGAGAAAATTTTTTACAGTGTGGGGACGAGACTTGATGGTATGACATCACGTTCCGTCTGCAAACTTCTAACTGGGCGCCCGTAGGTGTCTGTCGAACCATGAAGGATGGCATGAAATTAATCCCTACGATAGAGAAGCGACGGAACGAGAAGGGCGGTAGAATTAGGAGTACCTCGATGAAACCCACTTGCCAACGGTCTCGTCCGCCACGTTTCCCATGTCAGCGCTCTAGCTACTGCTCAACTACGGCTTGAAGGATTATAAATTATGACGTGATTTAAGGATATGATGGGAAAACCGTAGAAAGTAAAACATGAAATGCAGCGTTGTACACTTAAAATATTTTACTATACGATACTGCTAGGCTATTTCAGATATCCGTCACGTTATTGAAACACTTTCGCTTTATTTTTATTAATATGCACTCTCAAACATGTTACGCTTGTCGATCAACGGCCTCTGTGAAGTGGAAACGTTACGATATCACGTGCGGCTTTTCGTAGGCCCGACAGTAACTGAACCTACTGAGGTGACAATCATACGGTTAGCCTGGGTATGAGCAAGTTTCAGGTTGATAACGTTCAATAAATAACCCAAGTAGAGCATCCAAGAAGTCACGAGACACGGAATTGCGCATTGACTGTTGGAAAAATTTGGTGAGCGAACAAACCGGGTACGTTAACATACCTAAACCCCACCAGGGTACTTAATATAACGGGTGCACATAGTTTGTCCTACAATTGTTCATTCTAATCGTGTAACAAACACTTTCAGAACAAGCACATTTAGGACAACCCTTTTTAGGATAGGCTAAACGAATTTAAGACAAGCAATTTTAGGAGAACCAGTTTTATAACAAACGAATTTAGGTCAAACAACTTTAGGGTAAACCGGTGGCTAACGGTAGCATCCGCCCAAGTTTCTCAAATGCAGAAATCAAAATTGTCCCCGCCGTGAATTGAACCAGGATCACTGTGGTAGAAGGCGAGAGGTCTTACCACTATAGTTACTTTTAATGACAAACGACTTTAGGACAATCGAAATTTAGGACAGGTGGTTTTAGTTAAAATTAACTGTGCAAACTTAAAGGTGATTTAAAGGAAAATTACTTTATGACGAACGACTTTAGGACAAAAAGTTTTAGAACAAACGCCTATTAAGATAAATGGTTAGTTTTAGGGCAAACGAAGTCCAAGCAACGAAACCTTAGAAAACAGATTTAGAACAAACGAATTTTGGAAATACGCCGTGCCCCTTATATAACTGCCTCTGGTAGCAGTCGCGACGATTGCGCTCTGCCGCGGGCACTGCGAGCTGACGCCGACGAGCGGTTTGCACGTGCGAACATCTGCGTACGTGTCGAGATGAAAGAAAAGCTCTAGCTCTGATCTGCATCCCGGCGCTCGTCAAACACAGCACCTCGCCGGGTACCTGGGGCTCGCCGCCGACAATGGCGCCGAGGGTCGCGACAGCCGGCTGGAGAGGGGTTACCGATTGTTCCGAGGGAAGCAATCGCGCCCGTCGTCGGCCGACGCTGATCGCGAGGGTTTGGTATTCAAACGAGAGCGACAGTCGTGACAGGTTAAAAGGGTCGCAATATTGCCGCGGGAGAAGTTCTCACGCGCCGATATCGAAGAATTGGGTGCTCGGGGGGAAGAGAGACTATTTATTATTGAACGTTTTCAGATCATCCCCCCATAGCCCCCTTACTTCTCGAGGTGCGAAACCCTTTAGTGCCTGTTCCCTGAGTATCTGAAAAGCTCAGACACATACCTGCCCCTGATGTCTTCGAGGTTCGAGAGCATGCCAGGTCTGGTGCTGCATCGAAGTGTTGCGCGAGAGTTCGTCCGTCTATAATAGATGACATAATCACTTAGATTATTTTCATCATTTCTTAATATTGACTGTTCCCCATAAGTCAATCCCTTTTTAAGACAGTCATTTGGAGAATAATAACAAAAAAGTGTATTGCATTATGGCCTAAGATTTATGTCAACAAATTATGGAAATATGTGTTAATTTTGCCTTAATCAGCTTATAAAGTTTAACATTTTGAAAATTTTGGTTTACTTTCTTTAGTGACAGGAGCAAATATAAACGTAGTTATCGAAGAAGGTACCACAGCGTTGTGACAACTGAGTGAGATGAAGAAGCGCTGGTAATTGACGAGATGGAGAAATGTTAGAACATTTGTCTGGCATTCGGGAACATCCAGGTTCGATACTAGGTCCAGCCACATTTATCTCAGTATTAAATACCTTCATATGCTGGAAACGATAAAAATTTTTCATTCTATTTTGAAATTTCAACCGTGACATTGGCACGGACACCGCTGTTTATACGTACATGACGTTACCCTGCAAATAATAGGCTTAATCCCTATAACTTATCCTGCTAGCTGTTTGCTAGTGTTTGGTCCCACAATCATTTTGGTAGCTGTTATAAAAATAAGCATTCGAAGGCTAGTTAACAAGATGATTATTCCACTAGACCTGCTATTGGCGTTCGGTCACGCAATTGTCTTTAGTTACGTTCTTACAACACAACTACAAATAGGCTACTAACTGCCAGCGATTTGTCATGAAGGACAAGTTGCTGTTTGTCGAAAATGCTCATTTTATCACAAACCAACTATTCCGCATAAAACCAATTAATTTCTTTCTTTCTTTTTTTTTTGTGGTTTCACAAGATTCTGCCAGAAGATATGTTACCGAAAGAAACTAATATTAGTTTTCACTTTGAAATAAGATTAACATGGTTGCAGACTATAATCATATTTGTATTTCATTTTTTAAATGTTTCAATACATAACTAGACTTTGAGCTAACTGATGAGGGAATTTTACTAACCACTTTTTTTAATTTGGAAGTTTTAAAGATGGAAAGGTGACATGTTTTCTTAAATGTTTTCATTATTTTAAAATGAGAGAAAAATACAATTCTTTATATACTTATAAATCTTCCTGGAGTTTCTTTAAATGTATTGCCATGTCACTCGTCCTTCATCTATAAATGATCCTGCTCCAGCCAGTTTTGCCTCTGAAGTGTAATAATGATGACATATAGTCTTTTTGATGTACACTAACAAAAGTATACGATTCCAGTGAGTATTATTCCCAGTAACGTTCACAGTAAGCCTTTCCTATACTTCGGACTAATTTATTTCATAAGTAAATTAAATTTTATTTTAAAGTTTAGAAAACTAATAAACATGCCAATACTTAAAATTTCAATATCTATACTAGTTAATTTTTTCTATTTTTTTTTTTTTTTACAATATTTACGCATGCTCGTTTGACTTGATAGGCAGAGTTTTATGTAGGGCTTACTTTGATTTTCTGTGAAAGGGAAAGAAAACCATATAACTCCTAGCTCACAGGACTGGGAAATGCGCGATCGCATTAAATGAGATAACTGACTTTTTAGCATAGCATCACTCGACGAAAAAACGACCACAGTACAGATTGTAGGATGTTCTACAGAACGGAATGCATAGGGAAAGCATAATGCTCACTACGCTGTCAAATTTTCCGAGAAACAAAAGACCGCCTCGAGATGGAGGTCTGTAAATACGAAATATGGTCGTGTATGGGAAGGAACTATCGATACAAGTCCATTGCATAACAACCAACTTTTTGCTAATATATGTGAAGAATATTGAATGTATACGTTTTTTACTTCTGACCTTGTCGTAGTTAAATTATATTGATATAACTGTCGAGACTGGCGAGAGCAGCAGCTTAGAGTAACACAAAACAAATTCCTAGTTAAAGTGCTGGTCTGCAGTTGTCCTGAACTTACTGTAAGTAAACGTAAGTCAATTATATTTTTGCGAGTTTTTGTAGATAAGCATACCCTATAAAAAAAACTTAATTTTAAATTATTTATGTTTTTGGCTATCACTCAAAGTGAAAGCTGTGATATATTGAATGAATGTGGGAAAAAAAGCAGTAAATGAAAGTATACCCCAGATTTCGTTTCAAAACATAACTCACACGTTATCAATAATAAAATCCGACTGAATATTCAGCATAGGCTATAAGAATACTTGACGTTACATACAAACATAATGTGCTAATATGCATTATTAAAGCAAAATTAATATTACGGTGTCCTCACCTGATAGAATAAAACAAATAAAATGTCGAGTTGATTGTCCTAAAACATACAATTTTTTCTCCTTTCTTACCTTGGTCATATTTTATTTGGTGCGGCATGATTTTTTTATCACTACATTATTAGCGTTACAACACCTGTTGCTCGTATTATTTAACTATATATTATAAACCCCACTTCTGTTGCCTTTTTAATTTTGAGAAAATGTATTGTAATCTCGTTCGACTTATTAGATCGACACTCAAGCAAACGAACCATACGTAAATATTTAGTGGAGGAAATCATGCAACGAATGTGACAGTTAATTGCCAACGACCTCACGAACGAAGTTGGCAAGTGTTATAACGCTGTTATTCGGTAGACCTGGGTTTGATTCTTGGTTTTTGCCATAATTTTTTTTTCAGAGTTTTCCAACGTCACTACAGGCGATTAGTGTAATGTTTCCTTAAATGCTGTAGGCTCTAGGAGATACCATTCCCAGTGTAACTCTGCAAAGGCCAGGCAGGTTTTCAACGATACTCAAACATTCGGACAAACTACTTTTGTCAGGCAGACTTGATTATGTCAATAAAATAACTTATTGAATCAATTATGAATTTTTTGATCAAGAAACTTGATTTGAACATTCTTATTCTATTTACCAAACAAACATTTCGTTAGTTCCAATACATCGTTTGCCATTATGTGAACGCATATATGATTGCCTATACCAACAGCTTTTATCAGTTTATTTATTGTAAAAATGTTTAGTATTTTTTCACGAACTCGCGTCGTGTGAATAAGGTTGGGCCGCGAGCTGAGCGGATGTCGGAGAGATGTGTACCCCGGGCCTGTGATCCCCGCCCAGCATCCGGGCCATGCGGGTCTCTGGACCACGACTCTCCTTCAATGGGGGGACCCGCACCGGGGAGAAAAGAAAAGGGAGAAAAATAGAGGTCCTTTGAATGCATAATAGATCGTCACACCTTTGGGGTCGCCCCCTCCCTTCCCGCCACTCGCCGTGAAAGGGTTGACAAGGGTCGTTACGTCAAATAGCAGACGAGAGCAGCGGAACATGGCGAGGGCCCTACAAGGACGCAGTCATGCATTTTTTATTATATTAGTACTATTTTTTTCCTTTCGCAGTTAAATTGTATGACGTGTCATTTTTTATGATGCTCCGTTCCCCCCGCTCATCTCCGGATCTCGGGACGGGTGTGTTTTTTTCCTATTATTGGTGTCGGCGAGGGTGAATGCCTTTGACGGCAGGCGACATTGACGGACACTAGATGGAAGTCGAGGACAGCGCGACAGTTAAGTGTCTGCTGTGGCTAGGAGGGGGTGGCAGGAGTTAGTGGTTGCACCTGCGCGCTCTTCAAGTTTGTGATTAATTAGCACCGTCACGTGCTCATTAATAACGTCACTTGACTGTCTGGCGCCATATTGTTGCGATCTCGTCGCCTCAGCTGCTCCTAGATCGTGCACGAACCTTGGACGTTATTTGTTATTGTTTGGGAAATTAGTGACACAATTTCACATGGGAAGAAGAGTCTCTAGAATACATCTTCAGCACACTAGAGAAATATACACGACGGATTAGTGATTAAAGTCACACTCCCAGTTTTCAGACAAACGAGCAGCAGATATGTTTTCGCCTCCATTATAAATACAGATACTTACTGGAGAGATTGACTAGTCGTACAGGAATAAATTTTTTTTTGTAATTTAGCGGACACAATATTCAATCAATTTACGTTGAATGTGAGAATCTGAAGTAAGCCCTGTAAATAAACGCATCACTGATCAGAAATAAAGCCAATAAACAATCTACATGCTCTTAAATAACCGACGACCTGTTGAAATTTGTCAGCCGCACTGTCAAGTAACCAAACATGATTAGTTTTCTATGCACTCAAGTAAGAAAACAAAATGAGGCGTATACATATACATAAACGAGATTAATCGGCTCTGTTGTATGAAGTCAAAATATGGTTATGCACAATGACTTTGAAGTAAGTGAGAATTGATCGTTGACCGTTCATAGGCCTGTAGGAGGTTCATCGTTGCGACGACGAAGTGTAGGCACACAGAGTCATATAAGTGATAATATTCTTAAAAAATAAAAATCAGAAGTTACTATTAATTTCGATAAAACAATAACGTATCTAGAAGAAACACGATTCCTAGGAGTTACGGAAACAGTAAAAACAAATTAACTGTCTAATAAACCAAATGACAAAAATATAATGTAAAACAAATTAAAAAATGCAATCACAGTGCTTACCACTAAGAGGGAAAAACAAATCCCCGTCATTGACAAGGGTCTTAACTAAAAAATTAGAGTTTAGAAAATGAATGGAAATTTTTGTTAAAATAACACGGATTGTAGATACGCAATAGACAGCAATGAACAGTTCCGGCTTAGATGATACTATAGAAATGACGAAGAAATAAAAAGGGCAGAAAGCTCTGACATTGAATCGATTAAAACACAGAAATTAAGAAGACACAGTAAGACTACATACAATTATTCCTAGTACAGCATGTTTTATTTCTGCATAGCAAGCGATACTTGTAAGACGTATGTGAGAAACATCCTTTGTATAGCGTAATGATTCACCTAAATTAAGGGAAAGTACGTTTCCGTCAAATGGTTAGGTAAAAATTAGGTGAGTGAGTAGTATGGGTTTAACATCAGGTCGACGCAGACATCAGCAGAGACGTAATCAGTAACGCATGCAGAAAGTATACGGGATTGGAATTAGCCAAATACTTGTATTAACGAGCCATTCCAGCATTAGCTTCAAGTTATTTCGGAAAAGCACGGAAAACCATAATCAGGATGACCGGACAGGAAATCTACCTCAGAGCCTCCGGAATACGAGTCCAGTGTTTAAGGGTACCGCCTGCCGCACGCTTCAAATCCGATTCTTACGTAACTATTGTACATACGCTTATTATGCCAGTGTACGAACAGAAAACGCATCGGACAAGGATAGAATTCCACTGTTAAGTCACCACGGTGAATAAAAACCACTTTTTTCTAAGTAGTCCTACATAGTTAAAAACTATTTTCCAAAAGCGGATCCAGCCAAAGGTTTTTTTTTTGGGGGGGGGGAGGTAGCATTTACCCCAGTTTAAAAAATGGCAGGCTCGGGAGCTCTCGCCCGGAATTTTTTTTTTAAGGTGCTAAATGGTACTACTTAAAGGGTTTCCTAAACAAAAATTTTAATGTAACACTTAAATATTTGTAATATTTTATGTATAAACTATACATAAAATGCCAGAGGAGGGTGCGGGACCCCCTGCCATGGATGAGCCTCTGGCCTTTTCAGATTGCACTACTTTAAAATTTACTGAACGGATGTATGTGATACTAAGATAGAAACGTTCAATAAACTTCGGTATATACTTTTCATACATATAAAATGGTCACTTCTGAAAGTCCAGTGGTAAAACTTGTTCGAATGGAATCTTGCATGCTATTTCTGCGCTTGACCCGTCGTGGTGATGCCGTATTTGATGCGCGCTTCAAGGTTGTCCTTATTGTTTCGTCGTTTCTGAACCTCTAACACGCAGGGAGGCGTTGCTCTTAACCGCTTATACTCCCCACTTAGTGATAAGATTCCCTAAATGTGTGCAGTTAACATGAGCATCATTACAAATTATCGCTTTATCAAGTGAAATTGAATTTACTCAGTTATTTGAGGTGGATCAAAACGGAACGATTAAAGCAAACAAAATCGAACAGTGTTGTCGAGTCATTAAATAAAATAAGTCTAGACGGATTTACTCCACATAGTCCATTCACTGTGAGCAACTCTATTTGCATCAAGGCTTGTGTCGTTTACAATGCTGGTTATATGTGCATAATAGCCGTGGACTAAGAGCATATTCTCGTCAAAATAACAAGTGACCTACTCACTGTGTGTGTTTGTGTGTGCGCGCGCGGGAAAGAAACAAAGGTGGTATGATGGACGTTGTGAGTGTGAGTGGAATTGATTTTTACTTTTTTAACATACGCAACGATCAGTTGTTTACTTATAATTCTTTAGTTTACGGTAAGAAGGGTATAAGTATAATTATAGCCAGTTGAGACGTGTGCTAGTCTTGCAGCTTTTAGAAGTTGTTTGAAAGGGCACACATCTCAGTACAAGCTTTACCCATCTTACCACTACTATAGTGAGCAGTAAGAAGATCACAAGTCTCATCATATTTTGTAATGATTTATGGCCTTCTTAGTGCCCATCAAATATTTCTGTCCTGGTAAAAAAGGTCCTGGCCGATTTCTTCCCCATTCCTCCAACCCTTCGTGTACTTCTACCAAGGCCATTGTTCGAAGGCACGTAAAACCAAATAAATGAATAAATCAGTTTCGGATACATACGAACGACCTGCGACGAGTAACAAACTGTGACTGGGAATATTTACATAGGAAATTGTCAGTTAATGCTTGCCAATGTAAAAGGTTGGGTGTAGCTGGTCGAGCAATGTTACGGGCATGAGGAGGCGTGTCAGCTTTTTCCACACAAGCACTATGTCGAACGATCAACTTCAGGCTGTCAGGAGGACAATGGCCAAACAGTTATCATTTTACTACGATCTCATAAGTTTGAAGTAAAATAACGTACATTATTAGCAGTGTATCTGTGCTTGTGTTATTCGTACGATACTGCTACTCCCGTTCAGAAGGGCAATCGATATATATCTAAGAAAATATTCTTCCCGACTTGGCAAACCGTTTCCTCAGATTTCGCTTTAACTTTGGCGCCTAATTTTTTAAGCGATCAAGTCAGGCGTGTTTTCTTAACAACTATATGTATTTTCCTTGAGCATAATCAGTCTATAAAAACAAATATCTCTGTAGCGCAAAACATTTATTTTAGATGTGTATCATACAGCACGTGTCGTGTAAGTTAGGTGACGGTTTAGAAAAATAAATTCATATTAAGAAGATATCATTTTAAGAGTTTAAAACGGTCATGTGAATTCGTTCTGCAAATGCTGATATGTAAAAAAAGCGGGGGCGAGGTCTGGACGGGTCACTGAGGACGAAAATATGTGTTGGTTACGCGTTGCACGATCCTGAAGAGAATGTATATTATAAAAGGTAATCAGGTAATCCCGTTTTAGTTAGTTCCAAAACCACTTTGAAAGCTTTTAATGTAAACCAGGAGCGAGGTACGAAAACAACTTTGTCACAACGTGACTACTTAGGATCATTGTAATTATCAAAGAATATGATGGTCAATATGATGATGTATTGTTTATAAATATACGATAAAACTTTATTATACAGTAGAATTAAAATGCTTTAGAAAGTCAATTTGGACAAACTAAGGGCATGCTAACTATAAATTATATCTTGCCAACTTCGTGAGTGAAAATTTTGCCAGAGTGTTATCTTTCATAGGCGTTTCATAATGCGCCGAGAACAAATAAATAAAATTTCGCCGTCGTAAATAGTTTATTAGAATTACCTAATTCCTGCAGCTTTTCTCCTAAAAATTGACAAACTTATTTTCTAGGATATTTTTATAATGGTTAATGAAAGCTATTAACTTCATTTAAAGCATTCAGATTTATTACGTACCTATGAGATGACACAACGGTCCCCCCTTTGAACTCAACCTCGAGAGGGCCCGGGTTCGATTGCCAGTTCCGGCCAACTAGATTTCGGATTTCCACGTTTTCCAGAAAAACCTAAAGGGCCGTGCGGTGTGGTGGCTCCTTAACAAATGCCATAGCCGAATGCTCTCCGAGTTTCTGTCGGGGCCGAAGTTGGCGCAGCGGCTAGACCACTCGCCTCCCACCAAGACGATCCGGGTTCGATTCCCGGCGGGGTCGGTCTCAAGATTTTCGCATGTGGGAATCGTGTCGGCCGGTGCCGCTCGTCAGCGGTTTTTCTCGGTGATCTTCCATTTCACCAGCTCCTTCATTCCGCTTCTGCTCCATACTCAATATTAACCCTCACCAGCATTCAAGACCTGTATGTTAAGTACTGACCAAAGTCCCTTACCTTCACTTTAGTTCCTGTCCTTGTGACAAGTATTGTGTCATCGTCCGTAATGACGTGGCTGTCGTAAAGTTGTATTGAATTAGCGTGTTCCAGTGAGAGTTACGCGCCGCCGTGTACGTGAAATCTGGCGAAGCACAGCTTCGAGGGAGTGGCGCAGTCCCGTGGTAGCGAAAGTTTGCCCGGTCGTGCTTATCCCTGTGTAGTCGCGGTAATTAGTCTCAGCAGGCTTAGTTCGTGGCTCTCGCTGGAGGCGTGCGCACCTCGGCGGTAATGCGGCCCCGGGTGAAGGATGTATACTCCAGGCCTGGATTACTTGCGGCGCACAGATTAACCACGTTTCTATAGCCCGCGCATGCGAGTTGTTATCATGGTAAGATATCTGCAGAAATAAGAGCCACTCGGTGGTAGGTTTTATCTATGTTGGAAATATTAACACGGTTTTGGATTTTTAGAAAAAAAAAATTAAAATAGCTTAAAAGTACGTTTTCTTTAACAGTACAAATACACCGAGAGAATTTAGATTTACATGTAGCAAACTATTGAGTAAATACGTCATTGATTTCCTACTATACGCGCAGTCAGATTAATGCCTATTGTAAACACGAGATGTTACTAATTGTGCGGGTTTTAATGAACAAATATCTGTATCCATTCAACACAGTAAAGTTACAAAAAAGTTATAGTTTGGATCCTATTCTTTTACTAGTTGTTTTTGTACCTTCGAACTGTGGAAAACGTTGGGAGACTTACACGGCGGAAACAGGGTTAAGGAGACGCATTTTCCTACCACAAGTGAACATTCAGAGGTATAACTCTCAGTGCATATTTAAAGGGACATTGCATGTTGTGACCATGTGCGTGTTTCTGCACTTAATGTGTCCACCTGGGTGCAGGTATTTTGTGAGTTCGACTCCAAGAAGTGCGGAAAGCTAAGGGTGACTTAGCCCGCGCATTACGCCTCGCCCTAGCTTTTAGAAGCGTCAATAAACTGGCATGTAGCCTTCTCGCCAATACCTCGCTGCTATGAGACTCCCATTTTCGCTATTTTTGCCGCATAGAAACAAGCTTTTAAGACTAGCGGAGAACCTGAATAGGGTAAACACACGTGTAACCGTCTTTGATTTCTGTTCCTAAGTAGACATCACTTCACATACATTAAATAGTTGTTTTTTTGAACATGTGTCGGCCGAAGCTCTACACGCTGCTCGGTGGCCTGGCTAGGCGGCCACCTTAATTTTTACTGAGTGTCATTAGGTGTGTGTTAAAACACCAGTGATTATTATTATATTAAATTTCAAACAATCTCATGCGTTGCATAATAATGCTTTACTTCTTCAGACATAATGCACGTAATGCGACCCCTGATTCTCGCGAAAATACCACTTTGCTCCAATACCTGGCGTGCACACCTGAAATTTTGCTTCATGGTCAATGATTGTATGTTTTTAACTCCTAGCGTATTGGGTTTCTACTCGCATATCACAGGCGTGTAGTGTCGCAGTAAACTTTATCTGATTGGCACCTTCTTCACAAAGACATGCTGCCAATAACCATGACACAGAGCTGCATATGTGCACATAATGCCCTGAAGCTAAGTGATGCAAAAATATTTTCGCGAAAATAAGGGGTCCTTAAATATAAGCTAATTAAATAAGTCCCTGCTTCAAATAAATATTTCTTAAATCATGAGTCAGAAAGAAATAAAAAATTTGAACTAAGCACGAGGGTCGATACGGAATCTTGATGAAACATCCTAGCACTCATTTGCGGAATGATTAAAAAAACTTTGGAAGGGTAAGGTGCTTCCAACCTCAGAAGAACCCCAGCCAGGAGTCGAACACACTTTACACATCAAAAAACACAAAACACCAGACGCAATGTCAATTTATAGTTGGTTACAGTGTGTTTATTTTCTAACTTTGTTTATGTGCTTTCTAAAAATAAAACACCGAACAGAATTTTTTTTGTAAACTGCCAACATTTGGAGTCAAACTCTTTAAATAACTTGGAGACCTTTGGTGTCCATACCCGGGTTCAAATGTTGCGATTCACACAAATACTACTAACTCTCGCATGTGTGTAGAGAAGTGAGTTCGAAATTTTTGATCAGGGTTTTGCAGCTTTGCTAGAGGAAGGGAGGGGGGGTGAAATAATTTAAGTACAGCGTGGTGCTGGACAGGATAGAAAAAAGGGGGGGGGGCGTAATAAGGAAATCCACGAGAATCCCCGCTGACTAACAGCACCGTATTGTAAGATTACAACGTTCAGAAGAGACAAAGATTAAAGATCTTAGATTACGATCAGTGCTCTGTGTATTTAGCGGACACCACATACACACACACACAACGTGGACCAGACTTCATGTGCGCTGGTACGTGGCACTTAATATAAAATAAGGGGAAAGGGAGTTACAATGGACAACACTATCGTGTGGTATATATTAAGGTCAGCTCTCTACTGTCTACTTTTTTTGGTGATATTAAATTTTTACACCTAAACGACAGCATATATCATAAATCTGTCTGGCAGTTTTGTTTAGAGCCGTCCTCTTCATGTTGGCTGACTTTTTCAAGGCAGTAAATATTAGGTTTTAGCAAATAATGCAAGTCGAAACCGTATAATTTCTTGCTTTGAAAAAATTAGCTATCACAGCAAAATTGTTTTTAAACAAAACTGACGGACATATTTGAAATATCTGCTCTCGTTTAAGCTTTAAAAAATTGCAAAAAAAAAAAAAACAGTAGAAACTCAAGGGATGTACACGACACTGAATATCAAATTTTGTAATACATTATTGAAAAGATACTAGAAAATATAAGTAAAGGAGCCACCAAAATCGGCATAGAGAACCAAGATTCGCAGACCATGTATCTATCAAAATGTGGCTGACTAAACTGTTCCCATTCATTGCTTATGTAGCGGTATTCGCCATATTTTAGGAGGTATCTTATAATCACTAAGTGGTGATTACATTTTCAAAGCCAATTTTTTCTTGCCATAGCAAAATGAAGACAAACGCGCTTCTTGCCTGACCTCTTTCAGGTGCACCATTTTCGTATGTATGTATGTATGTATGTATGTGTGTGTGTATGTGTGTATGTATTTATGCGTATGTATATATTTAGTTTGAACGTATGTACGTATATATATATGTGTATGTATATATGGTATGTATATATGTATGTATGCAAGATGCAGGTATGTCTGTATGAATGCACGTATGTTTGTATATGTATATATGTATGTGTGGAAGTGTGTATGTGTGCGTGTGCGCGCGTATATCTTATACACAGATGTACCTTAATCGTCCAACAAACTTCGGCAAGTATATCCTAGTGAAACAGTAATCAGAATACTTATGAGACGCCTAGTACCTAAACTCAGTATTAAGAGGACGAGGTACAAAATTCAACGCTAAAAGCATTTATCTATAACTGTAGGTTTCGTGAAGCCAGTTTGCGAACGTTAAACAACAAACAGCAATCCTAGACAATAGCTTTAGCCAACGTTTTAAACAAAAATGTTTCAAGTGTTACGAACTTCTGAGGCACAATCTCTGACGCCGGAACCTCGTGCATTTAACTGCGGCGCAAGAGATCACGCGTAACGAATTAGTAATATTGAAAAAATATTTTCTCATACAGTTGGCAAATACCATTATATTTTATTGTCATTGAGTATTTATCCACATTGTCTTCGAAAAAAGCGTAGTAAATAAATTTATGTTTTCATCGTTTATTTATCTACCACGTACTCTTAAGGGAGCAATACGTCCTTGAAAATTGAATTTTACCGTAAGACTGTATTTCCTCAAAATATCATGAGGCAAGAAACATAAAATGACACTACTCAGTACCTGAGTTTATGTTACCGAAATCTTCAAACCGACAACAAATGCTCGTAAATGCCTCTGCCTTAATGAATATTACAGGCGTGGCCACCCTTCGATTGCTTACAAAAATTATTTTACTGTCTGGATATTGAGACATTATAAGACGATTTATTAATCTGCGCGCGATTCGCAAAAAAATCGGTCCACGAGATACAAGTGCGTAAGACACACTGTTGTCGTTCAAATCGAACATGAAGTTGTCTCTGCGGTGTAATGCCTAGCACGTAAGTGCAGATTATTAACCTGCATTCTGGTCCAGGTATCAGGAGAATACGAATCAGCTTGCTCATGTTCATACTGATCAAACGGTGTTTACCAGTAGAAGTCTCGTGTAATTACTTGGCGATGATTACATGTTCACATAGTTTATTTTCTTTACACACGTTGTCCATGGTTAACAAACATATGATTCGAGTTTTAATAGAGGGGAAGAATCTGATAACTGTAGTAATGTAGTAAGTATGGACACTGATGTCGTAATACCAGACTCAACTACTACTGTACACTATTCATTATTGCACGCATCACTGTTGCTGTATCGGTTATTTTCATACTGAAGCTTCAAACGTCACGATAAATTCCGCACTCTCTACTCTCCACTGATGGAAATGTACACAGATCCTGTGTACATATGAATTTCCTACTGTTACTTTGCGTCGTTGATATACGCAACCATTAGCTCTTGGGAGCTGTGCGTGTTGCCCATCTGCCAGGTGTTTAACACACTACAGTGTTCGTTTGCCAATTAGAATTTTGAGTAGGTACCCAAAAACGCAGTGGATAATCGTATTTGCACGAATTTTCCGCTTCCGTAAATTGAAACATAATAATTTATATTTGTCTGATACCTGAGCAATGAATTCAGGTTTGCGTATCTATACTTCACGTGCTGTGCACTGTACTGCCGCGCCAAATTAAGTTTCGTTTTGAACGAAAACTGTGTTTCCAACGTACTTGCAACAAGTGCTACAGTCGTATTTATTTTACTGTTCCTCTGTTCCTTCAGTCCGTATCTCCGATGATTAAAGTTGATTAATGAAAGATTGATGATGTGCCCAGCTAGCTAAAGAAATCACACACATTTCTGATAGGAAAACAAGTGCCGACGAACCCACGCACTTCGGGCAACAGATTCCGATGACGTTAAACTACTTTGACTGTATGGTAGCGAAACAATTATGTACTTTCTCCAGCGGGTTAGTTAGATAATTGAATGAGTTGATTTACTGGGGAACGGCAGCAACTACCCGGAAATACACTTGACTGGTGACCCCTAGATACGCTGTCCACCCCCTTAGTTTGACGACGAAGAAATTTTCACTTTTCCCGACGGAGTTAAATACGTGTTACTTGCTTGTTTACGTATTCGCGTCTCTCTTCTAGCATCCCTCGTACTCCTCTGTTTGCCTTGTGTCTCTTCCCCACCCCCGAGCACAGGGAGGTGACGAAGTTCCTCTCAGCCAATCAGAGTGAGGCATTCTGCCGCCCGCGAATGCGTGAGTCCGCTATTAATGACCTACATATTTATTGCAGGAATTAACGTAATACATTTTTAACGTCATTATATTACATAAATCATCTTCAGAGTGTTGAATACTATTGGCATCTTTTACACATTAAGTATTTAGTTATCAGTGGTCCGGAGAAGGAGGGGGAATAATGAGCGGGAAGAGAGAGAGAGAGAGAGAGAGAGAGAGAGAGAGAAACAGGAGGAGGAGGGGGGCAAGGGCTATTCTCTTGGCGTTGCAGCTGCCTCCTAGGTCACCAGTCGGCCGAGCACTAACTTACAAAAACTATAACTAACATATGTGATTTTACGCTAATTACATTACCATATTTGATCAAGTGGCGCTTGGCAGGTTACATTGATACCAAACAAGGCATATTTGCTGTATGATTTATGATAGTTATAATTTTTTGCGTTTTTATAATTACTACGGATGGCGTATCACATACCCCTTGACGTTTGACGAGTACGTCGTACCTGTATATACCTACGACAAAACTACACTGTAATAAATATTAATATTGATGATGCCTCTACATTGTAACTATTGCCTTTACAGAATAACATAGTAAAAATGTCTTAAATTGTCGCTTATCACTAGATTTTATAGTATTTATTTTAAAAATCCCGATTTTGTTACGCATGTCATGCTAATTATTAAATCGCATTCAAATATCTCAATATCAAGACAGTACAACAGTTGTATGCAATTAGAGGGTAGCTACCTCTGTTATTTTTATTAACGCCGAATTTACTAACGAGAATTTGTTGTGGAATTGTAAATATCTGTATCATTAGACCACGTTCTAAGTATTCCCATTTTATTTCACTTGCTTACTGATATTTCTTGAAAATATTGTTTTAAATTTCAATTTTAAGGGCTTCTTGTTTCTTTAAACGTCAGTTTAGGTTCTGCATGTTTATGCCTATTTTTTTTTCATAATTAGGATATATATATATATATATATATATATATATATATATATATATATATATATATACACACACACACACCTTCCGAAGTTTGTCGGTCGAATTTAGACACAGCCTGTATACGTATATAAAGTTTTGACAATCGGGAGTCTTCAAAAGAGACCAAAAGTTAAGATTAACCCTACAATAAAATAAATAGACAACTCATTTCCTATTAAGTATTTTTGGACGGAGTTAATTTACTAATATTTTATTGAGAAAATTTCTGTTGAAAACTGCCCAGATAGTTTGAATTTTGGCCTCGTAAAGTTCTCTATACACCAATATATCTATAATAATTTTAATGACTTATGGCAAAGAATTAATATTCAGAGGAATTTTTTTTTGCTATTGCAGTATAATTTCGTAATTTTTTATAAAACATTTTCTCTTAAAGGTCTATTTATTCTACAAGCTCACTCGATCACTACTGAGTGAACGCTACAGTGTTTTCTTACCAGACGTGATTTCTAACAATCTTGTGTCTTTCCCAGAATCCGAGAAGAACAACAGAAAATATTAAATACATAATTTCACTGTTGCTGCGGTGAAGGGAGTAGAAATAAATCCAATAATCTGTGATGATTGCAAATTTCCTGGGAGGCGTGCTTGAGCAGCGGGTGGAACACTTTTAAACAGGCAGCCAACTGTTGAAAGGTTATTTGTCTGCCTCGCAGGGCTCTCCCGCTCCTTCTATCTTTCCTTCTCTTTTGGCCTTCTTTCTTCTCTGCGGTGTTATTTTTCAGCGCCTCGTCTCCGCGGGGAGTTAATCCTGGCAATTGTTTCCCGGTGTTAATTGCTGTCATAAAATTAGAAAGTAAACTGCAGACACTTGACAATCTCCCTCCGCCTCCCCTACCAACCTCCCCCGCGCTCTTTTCTCTTCCTCTCTTTGTTACTTCTTCCGCCACTGTATAACACTCCCGCGAGGAATTTTTTTTTCGGTGCAACACCGGAACAAAGGCTAGGTTGAAATCGTTGAAGCGGCGATTCGTTAGAATTGCAGGGCTTGACAGTTTATCGTTAATTCTGGCATTTAACTAACGTGAGTGATTTGCTGTGATCTATGTACGGGTTTAATTTAATCTAATGGAATGTTCGGTCATCTTATACGGAGAGACGACAATCTTTATAAATTGGGAGGTTGATGACGAATTCGTTGATCGTGATGTGTGAAGGAGGAAAAGGCGATAACTGGAAGCGGTAACGTTAAATTTGCAGACGAAGCGAAGAGATTTTGGTCAGCACTGAACATAGAGGTCTTTAGCGCTGGTGAGGGTTGACATGTTGTATGTAGCAGCGCCGGAATGAATGGGCGGGGGAAACCCCCGAGAAAACCCGCCGACCAGCGGCATCGTCCAGCACAGTTCCCACATGCGATAATCCGGGGGCCGACCTCAGCGGGAATCGAACTTGGATCTCCTTGGTGGGAGGCGAGGGGTCTGACCTCTCTGCCAACGCTGCCCCTAACTTGCAGACGACAAAAAATGAATAAACTTGTGGTTTCACAACCCTAATTAGTGCAGTCAAATTTACCAGACTTCAAGCTTGTATTATTTCCCGTTACCGAAACATTCCGATGAAGTGGCTGAAAAGTGAGTCAAGGAATAAGTGAATGTATGGTCTTACCTATTATATCCGACCGCTATTTAACAAAAAGCGTGAAAATTTAAGAATTTATTTCAAAGAGAAATAAAAAAGGCGTAACGGTTATGTATACTGTACACGAGATTCCAAAATATTGTTGTCCTGCTTGAAACTGAAATAAAACATGCGAAGTTCTTTCACAGCACTAATTGCCTACAGCAATGTTATACAGCAACGTATTAGCAGTTAACAAGTTATTACGGAGTTGAGGTGTACCTATTATGACATGTATATGCGTTGGTTTGTAACATAGACTTTCCTCAAAAATTTTATCCGACCGTATCATGCAACTTATTTACGTGAACAAATTCAATAAGCGTCGACAATATTAAAAACAATTTACATTTTCTCTTTATACAATACCATATTTGAAAAAGAGATTGTAATAAAATTCCCACGACGAAAACATAATTAACCCTATTGTAGAACTTACTAGAAAATATTGAGGATATATAATGGCACTAACCTTTCTAAAATTTTGTGAAAAAAAAGTTTGTATTTATAAATATTTTCATATTTTCGAACATATTTTGTGCACTTACAATCAATTTATTTAAAAATCTACAGCAATTGTTTGTAATTTTCCTCTAAATAATGCTACCGATTTCAAAGGAATAATGATAACTTGTGTTTATCAAATCAACTTAAAGTGGCTAAGGTATCACTCAGACAACCGTACAAAAAAAATAGCTAAAGTGGTTTATAGAACGTACACCGCATATTGGAAGTCACGTAGGCTAGTACTAAGTATTTATTGTCTTGTTATTTCTTAGTGTAAGTTAAAAGGTTGGGGAAAAAGCACTTAATGCTCAGTTCGTGTTTCAACGCTCGAAAGGTGCACAAATTAGCACAACGTTATAAAATATTGCGAAAACGTCAGTCAGTAATGCCGACGATCGTAAGCACAAGGGAGTGTTCCTGAGTTTACTGACAGTTACGGTACTGTATTTAGTTATTCGCGTAACTTGGGTATTACAATGATTCAGTGGCTCCTAACGAAGTAAGTAGCAATTTTAAACGCCTCGAAAGCATGGAACTCGGTCCATAAACTTAACTAACAAAATATTTGAGTAAAGAATTTTGAATCGGGATTCCGGAAAATACGTCGGAGTAGGCAAACTATATCAAACATGAAAATTTCGCACAAGGGAATTGTCATTCGGCTATAGCCTTTATAAATAATACTTTTAAACTACTCCGTTCTTAATTTCTTTCAGCTTTAGAATACTGTATCATATTTACAAGACGGGTATAACTAACACACTACAATGAATTTGAAGTACGCAATGAATTTTAGTTATGTGCATGTTAATAACTATCCATTTATTTCCTCGGTACAGAAAATCCGGAAAAAATATATTTTTTTTTCAGTTATTTACTGTTGCATTTCGCCCGGAACAATAAATGCATGGTTCATCAACCGCTGGCGTGTGTTCCTCGCATTTCGGAGATACTGGATTAGATCCAAATCCTTTCTTTTAGGGTTCATTCATTCCACGTGGTTCCTTCGTCTTTGCAGGCGAATGCTGACATTTACAATCCACTTTACACGAGTACAAATGAATTATAACATCACGATTTATCTTATAACATAACAATAGTTACCAGTATCTCGATCATATTACGCAAACACAAATATCTATTGTAACTATAAATCAATATAAACATCTAGATTATTTGTGTTAGTTCTTGCGCTATGAAAAGTAGTCAATAAATAACTAAATTTTTTAATATAGGCACTATTTTAACACTCTGGTATCATGTGTTGAACAGTTTGATCACTGCACATCACTCAAGTGAGTACGAATGCAACTGAGTGTCTTCCATACCGCACGGTCCTGGTCAAAGCCAGGCGGTTTTTTTACAGAATGCGTAGTTAACTTCGGCAGTGATGAAGGGTTGACAGTCTTTATACCAGGTCAAGAGATTATATTTGTCTTCTGACATAGCTTTCATGGCGATAATTGCTGAATGTATAGATTTGAGTCCTATTACGTCGTGGGTATTCGCTCTAACGGCTAGTGGTGTGCGTCGAAGTTCTGGCGGAGTCGACCACGACATGAGGTAACGGGTTCACTCACCCCAAGCGCTTAGTAATCTGGGCGATCACTATGCTACCCGGCTAAAAGGTGTCTGATTAATTGCTTGGGCGCGCTGAAGGCACCTAATTCCCACTACTGCGGGCATTGCTATGGACTGCATATGACTCAGGCCAGAGTTATGCGAGAGAGACCTTGAGCTAGTATTTCAAACTTAGCCATTTCAAGAATGTTAACAGATTGGGAATGTGGAGGATTATAATCTCGGAGGACGTGGTGTGCAAGCCTTCTTCATGTGGTGGGCATTTATGACGATGTAGTTTAGGTGATAAGTTTGACTCCTAAATAAGTTGTCTTTAGAGACCAATCCCTTGACGTTACTTTATAACTGACAGTGATTTACTTCGTATATTGGAGGAGATTACTCAAGATACCTCCCAGTTATTAAAATAAAAAAAAAAATATTTCGGACATTACGATTGGTTGACAGCGAGGTCAGCGCAGACCTTTGTACACAACCTGCCACAAGAACAACAACTGGGAGAGGAATCTGCAGTAGTATTTTCTTAAGAAAGCAGCCCAGGGTTCGCATGAAACAGTCTCTAAGAGCCATGGAAAACTGAAACCAGGATGGTAGGAGAAGGTAGTAGAGCCAGAGTGTTTCCTAATGCGAGTCCAACATGTGAGTGTTACGCCACTTAGCTCGGTCTCTCCGCTGATGGACGACCACGATGGTGAGTGACGATCCCATGATCCAGATCCTGTATCCTGAGGCGTTTTCAAATGATCACGAGGGTAGGGCAAGTAAGCCAACATTTCAGTCTAAGGTGTTCGAAACGTAACTTGAGTGAAGTTTACACGAAATCGAACGTTCTCCCTGACAGCCTCCCGATCAAAACTTTAAATTTCGAGATCAGGGTAAGCGGCGAATAGCTGGCCGAAGTCTTCAATTGGCGGGAAAAAAAAGTGAACAGTACACATAACACAACAAAGAACCGAAACTTACTTCACTGTGTTCGAAGTATCAAAGAAACTAGCAGGAAACGGATATAGGCAATATAAATAAATTAACGCGTAAATAACATACTGCGGAAGTCGCAGTTAGAAAAATATTTAACAGGTATAATGTGTTTTTTTTTCCACAATGGTAAACCGTGAACGAAATTTTAGTCGTTCAACAAGATCCTGCCCTACTCCAGCTCTTGAGCTTTAGAAAACGCCTCTGAACAGACAGTAGAAGCTAGAGTAACTATAGTTCATTCGCCAAGATGTAAGAGTTGTAGTTTGTAAACAAGAGTGCGTGATATTAGTATAAGTGGTAAGGGGTGTACAAGCTACAAACCAGCGCGCGCTGCTGAGTGTGACGAGAGTTAAATTGGAGACTGGTCAAGCGAGTGTTCGTATTGCTCTCTGATAGTGTTTTAATCAGACAGCAACGTCAGCTGTAAATGTGTTTCACTGTTACAGTAGAACGTAAGTAAACACACATATATCCAACTCGAGCTGTTATGTACTGTTTATTCACTTATCGATCGTAGATCATGATACACACACTGCATGCTTGGTATAGTGATTATATCTACAGCACGTGCAACATGAATGATATCAATTACATCTAATCTTCGCATAATGTCGATAAAATGGTTAATGTCTATGTATCGTATGAAATGGTTTTATGAAAAGTATGCTGTATCGTTAATGAGGAATTAATGTATTTAAAAAAATTATTTTATGGGTTTCATAACACTGTCAGTTGCAAAATCCGATGGTTTGATAATAACGAGGGCTTTGATATTGTTAATGAACGTCTATTACTTAATTACATCGACCAGTATCGTAGATGTAATCGAGAATCGTTATGCATCAAACATCGAAAATGTCAATGTCAAATGTTATAGTTAATGTTTATGAATAGTTATAATATGCGAGTCAGTATTTGTCTCAATTATTTTACATTTCTTCCATAGCACATTGGTATGAAATTGTCGTCTACATGAGAAATAGGGTTTAATGCCCGGATTTCTGCATTGTGTATCGTGCTGGACGATGTCGCTTTTCAAAGAGATTTCTCGGGGTTCTTCATAACTATCTCATTCACACACATAGTTTCACATGACTTTGTGTGTGCATACTCGCTTGAATACCACCAATTCGTGCATGGTATTCTACGATCAATACTTGTCTGCCACTACACGTGGCGAGCATTCCGGACACCCCTGATTACAAGCTCCAATCACGTGAACACTGCGTGTTTTCATTGACAGACCGTACCTTCGATCACGTGCATATGCTTCGTACGCTCTTACTTAAGGGGGATTGATCCCTGTCTGATCGGTTTTACGGTTTTTCTTATAAATCAGACAACAGACACTTTGCTTTACTTTTTTCACGCTGACAAGGCATAGTTTATTATTTCATTCCCTTTTTGGAATCCATATGGCCCCTGTAGCCGGTCCCGTAAATAAAGCAATTTTTCCTTTGCAGCTGTTTCCCGTTGCAAAATAATGAATATATTTTGGTTCCAGCAATTACAGAAAATCGATTACGTTTGTATCTATGCCCTGTCGTGACAAAAATTTTGATACATCGACTGGAACAGAAGTTATCGAGAAGAAACAGATAAATCCCAGGTGGTAGGGATAAATACCTCTTAAACGAGAATAGACCGTAGCACCTTGGCCGTATACAGGTTAAGCCGGATGTCAGGGTTTCAGAATGAGACGGGAGATGGTCATATACGTAATCTTGTGCGAGGTTGGGTCTTCGTTTGGTCGACGGATGTGTTAGCTAGATATTTACTGTATCGACTAAGCTCATCTCAGTCAGCTAACGGTGTTACACAAGCGGCATCTGGTAACTAAAGATATGTTTACTATGCTGTTAAACCATACCGATGTTTTAACATTTGTAAATTAGCTTATCTACGACACAATACACATGCAAAACTCATGTAAGATTGCGTCATGTCATGCGAGAATTCTCTTGCAAGGTGGAGTTCTAGCGATATCATGAAATATAGAACCTTTTTTTATTCTAGTGCAAGATCCTCCGACACGCACGAAGGGAAATATTGTACTTGTCGTTTTTGATAGTCATGTGGTCGGCTCTAAACTGGTGTTAGAGATGGGAGTAAAGAGGTTTCAAACAGCTTTCTTTCGATATTCTAGCGTGAGAATTCGCATGAGAACTTGCGTCGAGTAAATGCTTTTTACAGATTATGTAGTGAAAAATCATCCTTCCTCCTATGAAGTTCCTCTTGAAAGTAATAATTAGTTTTTAGATAGAGGCAGTATGTAAACATACAATGTAAAAACAATTTTAAAACTTACAAGACATTTCTTAGTGCTTTCGAAACCTTTGCATAGGTCAAAGGCTTTTTGTGTAATTATTTGCTTGTAAAGTTAAAATGCTTTTTTTTTTAATAAAAAGTACTTCATAAAAATCACTACTTTGTCTGAAATTATAAGTTAGTTGTTTACACAAATCCCATTCTCTGGTGTTGATTACGTGCTACAAAATTAAAACAGCTTAGTTAATTGAACAGTAATGAAATAAATGTACAAACAAGAAACTAATTATATTTAATATATTACCGTGCTCTAAGAGTAAGCTGCGAGATAAACAAATGCAGGGTTGCAATAATTTTGAATGCTCGTGTACCCCCAAATTTTTGTCAATATAATTACAGGTAAATGTTATTTATTTACCACTTATTTAATGAATTAGCCTGGTTAGTTTTTTGATAGGAATAAAACAACTACTGATAATTTTTCTTTATTGCATGTTCCGATACATGGCTATACCTTGTAATTTTAAACATTTAATTAGTATTTTCTACTAGAACAACGTTTATAGTTTCACAAGAAATTAATTTCGCTACTGGGCTTCAAAGGATTCCTTACGAAAGTACGAAAAATTATTAGAGTATAGCGACAAAATGAACAAATAAATAAATAAATAAATAAGTACAGTGTGCATTATGAGAATGAGCAGAGAAGCGAAGCGGTTAGCAGCGAGGTTTACAGCTCTGATGAGTGTGATGAGGCGAGTATGGTGCAGGGTCGGAATGAAGGTGTAATGGAAAATAAGAGATCCTCGAGAAAACACGCCGACTAACATCATCCATCACGGTACACACATGCAAATCCGAGTCGGCCACGCCGGGAACCGGACACGGATCGCTATGTTGATTTAATGAGACTATATTTGTAACCTAAATCATTAGGTAAATCACAAGCATCAATAATATTTTGTGTTCTGTAATTTTTATCGTATATTAAAAAAAAAGAGATTATTTACTGTCAGGGGGTGCAGCTATCTAATTAAATTACTAAATAACTGAGTTATTGGTAAAAAAAAATTATGTTACCTTGTCGTTATAGAAGCTAAGCTTTCCAGAAGGGGATATTTCAACTAACATACGTTTGAAAAAATGTGTTTGACTAGTTTACCTATGTTATCAACTGCATGGTACAGTGGCAATACCGTAGTTTTAATTAACTCACAACTTTGGAATATTTACTTTCGACTCAGTTGAAGTCCGGCATTTTCAACTCAGATCTGATTGACCAACGATCGTATATCCTGCTGACGGAACTAACAAACGTTATTATTCTGTTTTTAACAGCTGGATTTAACTACCCCATTTTGACACTATTATTAATTAAGCAAACAGTTCACACTTAAAACTAAGCGTCTGTGTGTTTACCATAGAACCGTATCGGTTCGGGGATAATTTAAACGAGTGTCACAATCCTTTACCAGGTAAAAAACAATGTTACACAAAGGAAATTTTAAAAAAATGGATTCACTTTTCTTCATTTAGCATCGAACTGGAGAGGAAACAATGCATTTTCCTTATGTTGGTGTAATATAACAAAGCAAGTTTAATTAGAGACTGCCGTAAATATGAATTAAAATTATAAAAAGCTATTGAAAGCATTATTTTGATAAACGCCAAAGGATTTACAACACGCAATTCATGGCTTTCCACAGCTGTTTAAATAAATCCTAAAGCCCTTTTTGCATTGGCTCAAGTTTTCCTCACAATACCATTGTCTCTAAATAAAAAGTACAAATAGCACATAAAAGCTGCAACAGGAAGCGGAAGTCAGGATCATAATTCTTATGAAATCCCCACGTAATTAAGAGCTCATTGTTACATTATTTTCACTTGTTAAAGCGGTATTCTCATTAATATAACATTACGTTATAAGACAAAGGTATATAGGTACGTACATAAAATAAGAAAATACTACCACTACGTTTACTTCAACACACAAAAAATTGCAGTGACCTGATATTTAACTTATATTTACTTTACCATCTAGAATACAAATTATCAAGTAGTTAAAACTGTGTTAGCTCATCACATACAGATGCTAGCCTCTGAGTGAGTGAGAGAGATTTTGGTCAGCTCTCAACATCGATGTCTTTAGCGCTGCTAATCTCTGGAATAACTATTTCATTATTATTGTTTTTTGGTTTCTTAGTGAATATGCCTTATACTGCTCCAGCGGATAAAGTTAAAGTAGGCCTAAGTTGTAGCAATACTATGAAGCATTTGCGTGTTAAGGGACTATAATATAGTAGAATATCAGTTCCATGGTAACAAGTTGGTGTCGTAACTGCCGAAAAAAATCTAGAAAGGTCAATCATAAATCTTCAGAAATACTTGTTAATTGAATATCGAGGACGGAAGTTGTACGTTTGTGTTCAGTATTGTGACCCGCCGTTACTGAAAACATAACATTCTATGTAAGGAATCGTTTATAGAAAAATAAGTAAATGTAATTATAGAGCTAGTTGTTCTAAGCAGGCAGGCTATCTTAAAATTAACATTTCAATACCCAAAATTTGTTTCGAAAAATTGTAGGACCTATATGTAATTAGCTGTTAGAATTAGAATGGCGAATTTTGCTAATGGCAAAATATATTCAACTGTAATTTTAAAACTCGTCATACTGCTCAGTCCTATATTGGGTTAGGTTAAATTAAGGTGGTGTTAACTGTCTTAAAAATTTAAAAACAATGTGCGCAGAAACAATGGATAGTTTTGTTAAGAGCAGTGTGTGCCGGTTTAAATTTCCGCGTTTGACGCGTGGGATAAGTGGAGCGATAAGAGCCAGAGAAGCACACTCGAGGAGAAGCGTACCAGCCCTATGTACAGTTCTCCAAACAGGCGTGCATTACGTAGTAGTCTTTTCCCTACGGGACTTAAAGCGGTGACCCACAGAAGATTTGGTTTTCGGATAGTATGAAGCAAAGGCCAATGTATAGATATACTTCTCGTTTTGAACCTACTGAATTCATGTAGTATTTTCGGAGTTACAGAAAAAAAACGTTTTTAGCCATTTTGGGAGGTCCGAAAATCATGTTTATAACACACTGAATTTTAAAAATACAAAATTTTAAGTATCTGTCCATTTCGTACCTAAATCTAATAGGAATAAGTTAGGGGAAGAAAATACAGTCTTATTATATGTACCCTCTTCACGGGTTCCTTCGGCTTTGTCGAGGACTTACGTGGATGGCCATAGCAGTTAAATTTGACATTCCGAGACGAGAGTTTTTGCACTCTGGGAAAGAATGTCAGTAAGTACGGCATAACATGTATCAACGGATACACGTCACTAGCCTTAATGTCACTAGTCCTTAAATTATTTTAGGACTAATGACTTTGGTGCTACTGACTTTAGGGTAAGTGAACTTAGAGCTACTGACTGTAGGGTAAATGACTTTAGAACTTTAGGGCTACTGCCGGTTTTGAAAGCGAGGTAATTTTAGGGCTAGTGACTTTAGGGCAAAGGGCTACTGATGCTTGGCAGTTTCGACAGCACTGCCATTAGGTTGGATAGTGTACTATAAAGATCGAAGAGAGAACTAGCCACGGTGTGCATCAAGAAGTCTTCCCAGCATTCGCCAGGAAGTGTTTTCGAAGACTATTGAAAACCGCTATCGGTATTGCCTAATGCCTAAACGGGAATTCGAACCCGGGTCTTCCCTATTGCTTTTATCACTGAGCCACTTCGCTTGGTAATTTACTCTCTGGTTCAAGTGCGGAGATCACCGTGTCGTGTAGTAGCACATAGCTGAGAAGTAGCTCAAGACGAGATCATACTATCAGACAACTTGCGATGAATTGCCTTCCGAGCAGAACTGTTAAGTGGAAAAACGTACTTTCTTGAGTCACTTCTATGAAACCCCTCTCAAGTTTTCAGTAGAGAGATCTCGCAAACATGACGTGTAGACCGATTCTTTCTGAAGGGTTGGAAATGGAGGGTGACATTTTTCAGTTCATATCGGCACAGCGTGAATGTGTGTGTATGTGTGCACGTACATGTGAGTGTGTGTTTTGGGTTGGCGGGTGGTGGTTGGTGTATTCGAAGCGGTTTCTTTAAGGTTGGATTTAAGAGGAAGTTCTTTTGGAAATGCCAATGTCATCATAATCTTTGAATATACAAATAGAAAATGATTGTTTAATTGCTTTACAAAATGTTACTTAAAATAACTTGTATAGTAGTCAATAGGACATTGTAAAATTATCACATAAAAATATAATCAAAAGTCAATATTTTTCGGGGAAGTAAATAATTTTCCCTGGCAGGAAAATGATGTGAATTACATTAGCAAGGGGAGCAAATCGATTAAATAAGGAATTTCCTGTTGTTTTCATGACGCAGGAAATAACTAAATGCATGTAGTCACATTATGAGTGTGTTTGATAGAAATTTATGACTGCAGACTGTACTTTTGCGAATCCTAGTGCCTTGAGTAAAGATATGCCTAGCTGGATAAGAAAGATGTGGCTCTGTGAGAAACAGAGAGTAAAGTAGGTTACCTAAATTTGAGATTTGCAACGGAAATAACACAACCTACGAAATCAGTTAAGAAAAACTGGCGAGATATTAGAAAGCGCTGCACGTTCATTTTACACGCCTTAGCATTTGTGAAGGTTTCTGAAACATCACAGAATATTTAAAATAGTAGTCACGCAAACGTAGACGAAGCCAGTAACTGGCCGAATAGTTATGTTTTGAGGTTTGTCGTGTATGACAGTCAAGATAACAACGCCCAATTTATTAGATAAACAGTGAGAATCTAAGCCTGTATATAATTACATACTAATTTTGACAAATATACAACATTAGTTACGAGAATGCTACAAGAATATTATTCAGAATGGTTTCCAGGGTTTTAAATACAAATGGTTACTCGTGTTACAACGGAAATTACGCTGTTATGTTGCTTCACATAAAACGACTTAAAAATACAACAATTTAAGTACAGAAATTAAAAAAAAAAATTGTGCCATATATTGTAAGAGTTTGCCAAGCACGTGTAATAGTTGTCCAGCAATATATTTAAATAGTCAGCAAACGTGTTACTGTCAACAACAACTGCAGTAATAAATGTTTCCTCTTGCAGTTCTTTGATTTCACATACATGCTGGGCCTAATGATGTTGACCTGAGGCCCACATCAATGATGTTGACCTCAGTCTACATCAATGATGTTGACCCCAGCGTACAACAATGCTGTTGACCTCAGTCCACAACGTTGATTTTGACTTCAGCCCACAACAGTGATGTTGACCTCAGCCCACAACATTTATGTTGACCTCTGCCCACAACAATAAGTTGATCTGATAGTCACACTATTTAATTTACATTCTCATTTTTTAAATAAGCTTTTATTGCCTCGTCATTGAGCTGTCTAGTGTCACGTACTGATTCTTGAGCTTCTCACACTTATCTCGGGCTGCGATGGAGAATAAATCATGTGTCATCGTTGTTAAAAGCTTAATTGGTGTTACTGTTGCCTTCTGCCGCCACTCAGCTGGTTGGACGTCGCGGCCAACTGAGACATCATTTTAACATATCCAGTGTAGAAACACATATGCGTGTCATGCTGGGTTTACTGCAAATTGCATTTTTAAAACAGTAAACAGTTCGTACAATTTAGTAGCTCTGCAATTCTTCGAGAGGGAGTTGTTAGTATCAAAGCTAAAATGCTAGTAGATATACTCTCCCCGGGAATTACAAAAATCGGTACTAACATATTAAACGAACAAACTAACGAAACATTTTTAACCCTACGGTTCTATCCTCACTTACACGAGGTTAACTGAGTTAGCAGCAAATAAACGTATACTGGATGAGTCGGGAGGAAAGGTAGCTACATGCTTTGAGGGGTGATAGTACTGGTGATTCTGAACAAACTGTTTCTAATAAACATATGCTCCTTTCTTAACCGTTTCAGAGAAACCTAATGAAAACAACAAGGAACGGGAAATGTGCAGGTGACGGTAAATCACGATACTGTTATCGTATGTTTTGTTTAATTGTGTACATTTCCTCACAAAACATGTTCAAACACTCCTCCACCAACTTCAATGCATTTTGCTGCTCTGATAAGACAGCTGCTGTGTTGCTGATCTGAGGTCATTAGTACATTGCTTTACTTGAGTACAAGCATGGTAAATGCGAGCGAGAAGTTGCTGTGCCCACCCTGCGCGTGTAGACATCGCTTTAAAGCCAACCCCACACCGTTTGGGAATGTACACAATTAAACAAAATATTCGATAATAATATCGTGATTTACCGTCACCTGCACATTTCCCGTTCCTTGTAGTTTTCAATCTGTTCCTCTGAAACGGTTAAGAAATGGGCATACGTTTATTAGAAACATTTTGTTCAGAATCACCAGTACTATCACCCCTCAAAGCATGTACCTATCCTACCGACTCATCCTGTAGATGTATCCATCTAGGGAATTTAAGAAATCGGAACAGACCAATTCGACATATTTTTATTCCTACGGTTACACCCTCACTAGTAGACAAGTTGAACTGAGTAATCGATCCTTAAATTAATTAGAGCAATAAGTTTCCCGTATTTTCATTGGATGTGACTACGCAACTATATCAAATCAAGACTCGCTCGTAGTTCATCCATCTATTACAGTTTGAGATACAGTAATATGATGAAGCCGTTTCTGACAATCTTGGAGGACGTAAAAACGGTACACATAACACGCGAGCTGTTTTTAAAGTACTATTCGTCGTCTTTTTATACTTTTTTGTAAGTAAATTGACAGATTAGGGCCTACTGGCCGTGTGTTTGTGTGAGTGAGGCACGGCGCCTTAACATACTGATACTGTTCTTACCTGAATGTTATGGGTACAGGTTCAAATCCCGTGCAGTCCAATAATGATTCTACGTTTACTTGACGAACATACATAAAATATTTCCTGTACTTGGAGCGCAAGTGGGAAGTTTCTCCGTTCATTGTTGCCACATTGTGCACGTAAAATGTCCTACAACATTTTGCCACTAACATTTTCGTCTGCAAGTTAGTTCAGGATTCGCGTGCTGTTATTGTGCGCTTGTTTCTGGACATATTGTATAATTTCCGACAATCCCGAGATTTTGGAGGCTGCAAGGTTTTCCTAAATTTTTTTACAAAGAAATTCCTTGTAATTTTACCAGGTATATCCTCTGCACTTTTATAATGGTTTGTGAAAGCGCAATGTAATTCCTTATAATTGTTTTAAAATAAGTTTAAGTGAGGTGGATATTTGACTTACCGCACGATTAGAAAGGCACTCAGTTTTTACCCAGGTAATTTGATGAATTACCCCCAATATTTATTGATAAATTTCAAATATAAAATCACGTGGGTGTTAAATTAAATCACATTAAAAGTCAACCTATCATTATTCAGGTCGGTATGCTCGGCTCCTGCCGATAATGTCGTGAAGTTACCACCAAGTTCGAAGAAAGTACGGAGACGGAATAATAATAATAAAAAAGACTCGTGAAAGCAGTAAACAGTGAGGCGTGAGCGAAGTTCTGTCTGCGTGCAAAAATAAACATTGCACCCCTTTCCCTTGCCACTCTTCTTCCTCCTCTTCCTACAGTTCCATTCCCTTTAAAATGGCGGAGAAGTTTGCGAGATCGATTCTTAATTGGCCCACTTTTAAAACACAAAGTGCTAACCTTGAGCAGGGCGAAAGTGACTTTTAAACAGCCGTCTGCTTGTCTCGGCACACAGAGGTAATGAACATGAACAGCAATTACACTGCGCTACTTTATTCCCATCCTCGCTCCCACTCCTCCTCCTCCTTCTTTCTTCGTCTCCTTTCGCTTCCCTTCGCCGCCGCCTCCGTCGTCACCGCGTTATTTACAGTCACTTCACACTTTAGAAAATAAAACTTCCCCCGGCAAATGAGAAACATGTACCAAAAAACAGTTCAGTTTCTATTCTTTCTTCCGTCATCTTCCATTAATATTTTTTTTCTCCCTTTTCTTTCCTCAGATAAAATGCGTAGACAAAGTGATCTTGTTTCTCGCTGAGAAAGACAATACATTTATAAACTGATGCTAAAACAGTTTTATCATTTGATAGCCTAGAAAGATAAAGCTTAAGCATTCAAATTTAACCTAATTCTAATGAAACTTTTGATCGTTTTACCGCCAACAATTTCTTGCAACGTACAAAACCTCGAATAAAAGTAAAATTGTACAAACACATGCCCAGCAGCAAACTAGGCCTTTACGTATCGCTCGCTACTTTCGGAACATTTGACAGCAGATAAAAGTTAGTATGATTTTTTATCGGTGGTAACTTGGACGCATTGTAAGCTGCAGATTTTTATCAATAACTAAATCCTTAAAACACGCATTTTATTGCAACTTGTAAACAGAATAACGTGCAACATTTCCTTACGCAAACAACAAAAAAAAATTACTATCTTCAGTTATAACGTAAACCTAATTCCACTCAGCATACCAGAGATATTACTGATATTCTTACATGTTGGCATCGTAGTCAACCATGTTATTACTTAACTCGAATAAATTTAGAGTACCACTTAAAATGTACGTATTTTAGAGTCTAAATAACACTCAGACCTTAAATTAAATTTCATTTACCATTAAAATTAAAACCAACAAATTTAAATAGTATCATTTTTCATCCACTTAAACTTACATAACAGTGATCTTTAATGAGTGGAATACAATCGTTATATGAATGGCAGTACGTCATATTTTTATAACATAACACGACAAAGAGATGTTTGCTTTGAGATGAAGACAACAATTTCCATTTTATATTAACATTAAAATAATGTATTTATATTTAAATAAATTTACAAGTTCACTATACTCATAAATATATTATTTATCTTCTGTCAACGTACTGTAAATTTTGGATAAACATCAGCAAAATAATCCCTAGTGTTAACTAGACAGTAATAACTTACTAGGCATGAAGTAAAATATATTGTTGATTTTAAAATGTTTATATAAGTAATTAAGATAAGACAAGTAACCCAATGGAACACTTATCACAAAAACCTTAATTTTTATCTTAATGACAATAATACTTAGCTTTGCAAATAAAGTTATATACATAGCGAGAGCATTAGCTAAGCATTTCGTAAAGGAAAAAGCGTGGAATGTCGTACCAATCGTTTTAATAATTCGCCACTTCATTTTCGACTTAGCTGTGACGGAAATACTTTTACTTATGTTGCCTTAGGTATTTTAATTAATTTTATTTATGTACTGGGTGTTTTACATGCCGTGTAACATCTATATTGGCATATTTAAGTGGGAAAGGGTTGCGGGAATCGGTTAGGGCATGTTTATTGTAACAACCCCAGTGTTACCTTGAGGTTATTTCTGAAAACCCTGTCAAATCTAAATCAGTATAGTAGGTCCTTACTAATGCAAAGCAAATGGTTAACAATTGGTTAACTTCACCGACTCGCCGTAGGTATTTCCGGGTTCGGCGGTGTGCGTTATATTAAACGCAGCGTTCCACGAAAATTATAGTGTATACATAATCTTCAGATTTGAGTTCGTAATTTGTATTGACGGATCCTACATCTCTGGTCACACAGCAATAAACAATCTAAAAGTGCAAAGGTTTACAATATGTTAGCGTTTGTTTAACTCTTGTGCCAATATACATAATATGTAAGTTAATTTATGACTCAAGAAAGGAAAAAGTTCGAGTAAGGTTTGTTATTCTTTAGTGGGAAATGACTCAAGGTAGCCAAGTACGTAAACTGTTTTTTAAATAGGAACTTTTCGATACAGGTAGCTACAAGGATAAAAAATATCGCAAAACACTGCTTGTCATATCTTCAGTAAAATTTGACATTTCTGAGTGCTTGTCATGTACGTGTTTGGTGCAAAGTAAGTCAATACCTGTACTACTGAAATGAACCTCAGATTTATATTTCACAGTACAAAAAAAATTGTATGTCAAAAGTTACTGAATAAATAGTAAATAAAGCATAATTACTGCCAACATATGCTGAATTTCGGTGAGCACCAGTTCAAAAAATTATCAACGGATTCGTGCCTGATAGCACTGAACTAAAACAAAGGTAATTTGCGTGTTGTATACAAGCTCTGTTATTCTCGGTCAGTACATTATAAGATTCTAAATACAGGTAACAAATGATAGCGGTTGTGCGATACGTAAACAAAAAAAAAAAAAAAACAGATATTTATGGAACATTCGTATAACTAATCGAACGATATTTAAAAAAAATCAATTTTTTTGAGAGTATGTACACCAAAACAAGACAAACAGTCTAATACACATTGCTGCTAAAATACATACCACAATTCTATTTGCTACAACAGATACTTCACGTGAAGCTTATTCATAAAAAAATGTACATCCTTCTGTCCTTCTCGTCGTAGGAAATGAGCTACTCTTTGAAACACTCCTGGTTGGTCTCGGATGTGCTGGTTGTCACTGATGACGTTGATGGCTTGTCTCGGATGTGTTAGCAAGGACTTGATGACGTTCCTGGATGGTCTTGGATGTGCTGGTAGGCATTTATAACGTTACTAGTTGGTCTCGGATGTGTTAGTAAGCATTGATGATGTTCCTGGTTGGTCTCGGAGGTGCTGATTGTCACTGATGACGTTCTTGGTATGTCCAGTATGTATTAGGAAGCAGTGATGATGCTTCTGGTTGGTCTCGCAGTTGCTAGTAGACATTGATGAAGTTTCTGGTTGATCTCGTATGTTTTAGTAGGCATTAAATATGTTCCTGGTTGTTCATGGATGTGTTGGTATGCATTGATGTTGCTGGTTGTTCTCGGATGTGCTGGTAGCTATTGATGTTTCTGGCTGGTCACGGATGTGTTGGTAGCTATTTTTGACGTTCGTGGTAGGTATATGATGTGCTGGTCAGCACTGATGACGTTTCTGGTTGATATAGATGTTCTTGATTATCCTTGTTGGTCTCAGATGTGCTGGTAGGCACTGATGACGCTATGGTTGGTCTCGGATGTGCTGGTAGGCACTGATGAAGCTCTGGTTGGTATAGGATGGACTGGTAGACATTTATGACGCTGTTTGTTGTTCTCAGCTTTGCTATTAGGCATTGATAACATTCCTGGCTGGTCATGGATGTGCTGGTAAAAATTTATGACTCTCCTGGTTGGTCTCGGATGTGCTGGCATGACATTGATGACGTTACTGGTTGGCCACGGATGTGCTGGTATGCATTTATTTGTAATGCTCTTGGTTGGTCTCGGATGTGGTGGCAGGCGTTAATGTCTCTCCTAGCTGATCTAGGATGTAGTGGTAGGATTTATTGACGTTTCTATACTCCAAATCTGAATTAGTGAATATTCCATGATTCACGCCGATAGATGGAGCGGTTTCAACAAATTGAATAAGTGAGAAACTACTGTAGTATCTGTGACTATTCACTGATTCCGTTAAAGAGTGCCAACATTCCGCAAGTTAAATAGTGAATGTCCACAGATTTTCCAGTTATTTTTCACTGATTCAATAAGTGAAAACTGTTCTTTGAAAACGTGCTGGAAAAAGCAGTGAATATTCACTGATTGACTTGTGAGATGTTGGCACTCTTAAAGGAAATCAGTTATAATTCAGTAATTAAACAGTGACTATTTTCACTTATTCAAATTGTTGAAACTGCTCCATCCATCAGCGTGAATCAGTGAATATTCACTAATACAGATTTAGAGTGTAGTTAGTCTTGAATGTACTAGTAGGCGTTTATGATGCGTTCCTGTGAAAATGTAGATTAATTCATACGGTTTGCACACCTATTAAAGTGTGGGTTTAGGACACATGTTTATAAGACATTAATTTTTTTGTACATGCTCTGTTAGAAAAATTCCCGTGAAATTACGGAAAAGTACAGGCAAAAAAGTATCCAGAAATCTTCGTAAAATAACAGACACTCAGTTTTTCTTGATGACGGAACCCTCCGTAAAATTACGGACAACCCGTTTTCCGTAAAAAAAAAAATTTCTTTACATTAGTGGCACTGCATTTCCCAGAAATACAACATACTCTTATTTCCTATCCTTTCTCGAGAACTTAACATATCATTTAGTAACCCGAAAAATGTTTCGAATTTGTCGGAATTCGAACCAACACCGTATAAATTCGAGGCAGACACTCTAACCTTTGTACCACAATGACAAGGTAGTCAGTAAGCGAGTTCCATGCAGTGATAAGAGACCAACTTTATAAGAGACAACTTTTATTTTTGACATCCTGATTTTACAGAACTTCATCAGTTTCAATATGAAAAAAAAATTTATTCTACAGAAATAAATAACCTCCGCTCCGCTCAGCATCTCTTCTTTTCGCGGCAAAGTGTCGACAACCAGGAAGCAGCACTTAGCTTCTATTATCATAGCTTGTCTTGTCATATTTTCGTTTCGCAGCAATGTGCATGCATATTAACTCTAGGAGTAATAGTGATCATTAATACCACATCTTAAGGGGCCCGCCTACCTGCCAAGAAAGTTGTGATGTAGATGTTCACGAGAATCGTTTTTTCAAAAAAAAATATTAGTCGTGAGAATGTGTGTTTGACATATAAAAAATATAAAGGTACCTCATAATAAGGGTAAATTGTTTCAGTTCTATCAGTTTCTTAAGTAATTAGAAAATATGGCCTTAAAATTCCAAATTAGTGCCTTTTCGGGCTTGTGTAATGCCGTTACTTTTTTTTTTGTTATTTTTACTTAAAACCATTTAACCTTAGTAGATGTATCCTTTAACTTTCAATCCTGTGACTGTTTGTACCATTGTAACAACTGAAAATTTTGAGGAAATCTTGTTATTGTATCATGTGTCCTGCGCAAATATGCAGCCAGTGTTGTGGAAAATTGAAGGATTCGCGAGACCGTGCCGAGAGGACAACAGAGAGAGCGAGAGACCAACTCCTCCACAACAGGGGGACCCAATCCCGCTTTTGTGACGGAAAACTCCACGTCCATGAGGTCGAACGGCCGCTAAGGCGCTATGTAGGCGGGCCCCTTAAAAAAATACAGTAAAATACGCTTTAAAATTGTACAAACATATTTCCATGTATTTATGGAAAGTTAGCTCAAACATCCGTATCCTGACCATACGGACAACTTTCCGTAAACAAAAAATTACGCCAGCCACTTCCGTATAATTACAGTACTTTTCTGTAAATATTTCCGTGAATTAACGGAAATTTTTAACAGTGTACTAGCTCCTTTCAGAACATTGAATACTGTTATTCTTGAGATTTGTAATAAGAATAAGTATGCAAGTATCTCTAGTTGATTGACTATTCGACTCGTTCAAGCAAAGTAACTTTACACACAGACGTCTTTATTTTATTCTTGGGCCTGCTTCTATTTTTAAAGGTACTGCCATATTCCTTGTCAACATACCCACGTTTTACTCGGGCGCTTTCTTATTAATACTGAGCTTATGTTATTAACAAATCAATATTAAAACACTGCCTTTTATTGCAGTTAAATTTTGAACATTCTACTAATAATATGCTTAGAAGTAATAAACAAATAAAGATTAATTAACTTCATGTATCAGTTATATTTGGAAACGCCGTCGTTCGGATCCATTTCTGTGGCTGAACGACTTCTTTCTGCAACACCTTATGGTGCTTGCCTTGCTACTGGAGTAACTTATGGTCCAATCAAGTACGAAATATCTTGTTACAAAATACACGTGGACGAACGTTTAGAAGTAGTTACCGGCATGTACACAGTTGTACTAGGCCTATATAGAAAACTTTCATTAGCTCAAAAATTTTGGCAAAAAATAAGTGGTCACGATTAAACACATCGCTCACGATATCCGCACTCAGTAAGGGCAATAACAAAGGCTTAAAATATACTGCCCATTTCATTAAGGTTTTTTATAAGCCAAAATTCTCAGTGTTGTGAAGTTCAATTGGTTTTGTGTTGTCTGATATGACACTGCTCTCCAAAATATCAGACAAATAAAATGTGTATCTGCGTGTACCAGAGTAAGGGAAACAAAGACATGTTTAAGAAAAATAAGTTCTGCAGCCAACTAAATAATTTGTTCTACTCAGGATCTTAGGGGCACTTAACCTGTTTGAAAGTGTGATTTCGTTCAGAAATTTCTCTTTTATCGGAAGCGTGAAATGTGATATAAAAAAGTCTGTAAATAAAAAGGATTGTTACTTTTGAATCATTTTAACATCTTGTATATAGGGTACTAAAAATGATTAAGAACCCATAATAGTTTTGTGTCGATTCATTTGCATAAATGCGTTAACTGAAAAGCATTGCCTGTGTACCTTTGAAAGCCTAATTCTATAAACGTTTAAATTAAAATATGTTATTCCACTTAACATCTATGGTTTTAAAGTTTTTAAGATAAACCATGAAAATCCCACCTTATTTAACATTAAAATATGACTGTAGGAACTTTAAACATCTCAGTATTTCGCTATAGTAAAAATTACTAACTCTCAACTATGTAATAACCTTCTGTTGAAGTTAAGTGTGATGTCTGGACTAAAATGTCCTTAAATGCATTGGGTTTTAAACCGTTGAACGCACACTATTACATCGAAAACCTAATGCATTATTTCACAGTTAGGCCTATCCTTAGAAGACCACATTGAAATATACAGGTGTTTCCAAAGAAACATTGGGGGTGGATTTCTTACAACAAAACGTGAAAAATAGTCAATATAAACAAATGTTCGGATATTCATAACGAATTTAAAGTTTAGTTTAATGTATTACAAGGTAGTACAATTATTGTTTGATAATATTGAATTAAATTATGGATACAAGTATGCTGATGCCATCATTTTTATCCTATATGGCGGACGTGAGAGTAAGTTACAGAATGCGACAGTGCATTATCGGATGTGTGCATTTGTGTGAGGCAGCAATGATATGTCTAAGCTTTACATACGAAAACCACCACTACTTTTTTTCTTGTTTCCATGGTGTATAAATATCGACCGAAGTGTTAGATAGGAAGGAGGACACTTTAAATAAAATGTCTCTTGCAGCATTGTAAGCTTTAAGACTGAACGCTCTTATATTGTTAAATTTATTCGCTAAAAAAAGTCCGGAGTTCTATAAACTGCAGTTACGCGTGTCTCGTAGTCAGTAGCAGAGTAAACACGAGACTAATACGGACACGAACCCGCGACATTCGCCTGCTCAACTCGTAGCTACAAAATCTCCAAAGATGCCTTTTCTGCGGAGGAGTTTCTTTCTTCCCCGTGAGGTTGGTAGTCGGTAGACGCCACAGGCAGGACAAGCCGTCCCGCTACCAACACACTTTTTCCCCCCTCAACAAGGATTCCAGCATTGCCGTGGAAGAATTCTCGTGTCGCCCAACTACTCGAGTGTAAGATTGATCGGCGGAGACTGTGGGGAGTTGGAGGCTCCCTTCCTCGGCGTGGCAGGCTGTTTTGGGCGTGCATGTACCCTTGATCTCATTCCCCTCAGAAACAGGTGATTCAGCCCGGGGGGAGGAGGGGTGGGGGTGGAGGAGAGGGTGGGGAGGACGGCCATGTTGCGAGGGCGGCTGTGTGCGTGCGTGTGTGCGTGTTGTTTGGTCAGGGTTGGCCAGGGGGAGGGGTGCGAGGCGCGCCTGCGCACACAGGGGTGCCCTCGCTGTGGTCAGGCGGGCGCGGCCTCCTGATTCGCTCGCTCGGCCATGAGTTAGGGGAGCCCCGTGCCGCCGTCGACACGAGCAGGGTGCGGGAGGGGGGAGAGGGAGATGCGGGGAAATGCCGCCAGGCGGCGACACCGCCGCCACACGCCGTAAGGGCGACGGAGGGGGTGCGGTCCGGCCCTGCGGGACTCCCTCCGTGCCACAGTGGCATAAGTGAGCGGCAAGCAAAGCCGCCATGTTCCCGTCTCGCCCACGCTGCCCGCAGATAACGACGAGTATGAATAGGCATGTAAGGCTGTTTCCATAACCTTGGGAATCCAAAGGAAAAAAAAAAGTTTATTGGTTCAGGAAACCGTCTTCCACTTTTCATTTCGGCGGCGCCTCTGCGCACCAATTCGTTTCTTTGAGACGTCGTTATTTTACAATGGCTGTTATCGATTCGGTCATATGAGAATACAACTGCCAGGTCACGTCGTCTTTTTCGTGCTACGGCGACGATGAATACGTAATAAAGGGAACTTATTGTAATATTGGCGACTGACGATTTTACTAGGACAGGTTTTAGGATCGTATTCAAGTGTAATAAATATTTGACGAATTTTAATTCCACACAATTTGAGAAGGAAACGAAGGCATTAGTTCCTCGCTGTGTTGTAGGCCTGGTGTATGAAGAGACAGCACAGGGTGGCCACATAAACAACCTAGCATGAAGTAATTCATTTTATCTTTATTATCGTTTGTGACCTGAGAATTACGCAGGAAGTAAAAATAAATAAGACTCCACAGACAAGCTTCAGGACGGAACACAATGCCCAACATCTTATAACTGTCACACTATCCTGTATAAGGATGTGGATTTAGGAACACACCGTATATCAACAGTTGCCACAAACTACTATCACTATCATTCTTCGTTTTTTTCAAGAGTTTAGATAACAAAAGTAACTTACAACAGTCAATTCAGAAAGAGTTTAAAAAATGCCTGTATTTACACGTAGGCATAAGTTACATAAACGGTAGAACGACTTGCTAAGTGATCACGAAAGGTAATGCCGCATAGAGAAATATGACGCAGAGCTACATATATTTGTTATGGTGTCACATGTAACCTCCCAAGGGTTGTTAGTTTAACACATTTTCTCTCTGACGTAACCACGGCATTTGTGTAAATATTTTAAATTTATTACCCGACGATTAATACGATTTTAAGCGTCGCGGCACCGTGTAATCTACGTGGAAACATAGCTAAAAATCCTAAACGGCAATATTAGTAGTGTAACAAAAATAAAATGCATGTACTTTTATTGTACATAATAAGTTTCGACTAGCAAGGAAGGGTTGTTATTAAGGCCGAGGGGACGAAAGCTTACAATAAAATTTGCATACACATTTACATTTTGAAATTGTTTCATGTTACTACTATTAACCTGGAACATGCATATCTTTGTTTTACTGACGGAGCTCGTAGAAAAAAAGTGAAGGTTTAGTACTAGATAATATTTGTTTGCAAATGATGATGAAAGTTTCTGAGCCAGCCATGTCAACAAAAGTCCGAAAAAGAGTTAAACATATTTTCTATGTAAAGTGTGTTAGTTACACGTGAATATATAGTCAGATTTTATTATAAAATTAAAATGCCCCTTTAAAAAAATGGTAAAAATTTGAATTTTCTTTCAAAACCAGATTAAGTCACCCCCACTGTAATTCTGGATTAATTTCAAAGGTACAACCACAGTTATCTATTTAATGACGAAGAGTTACGTATTGTTGCCTCTGACAAGTTTACTAACCTTTAAAGCAAGGAATGTCCATAATATTCGTAGAACTGCATATGACAGTATTTCTGTTTAGAAACCAACGGAGCATATTAACTTATCTCATAGCAACAACTATAATTTGACAGTTAAAATTACGTACAATTATAAACCCGACACATTGAATTTTCGTTAGCATAGCGAAATATAAGTTTTTTTTTTATTTTCCCTAAAAAAACTGATAACGTGGGCATGTCTGGATCTGAAAGTAGACTTCTCAAATATGTGCATGAGGAGGGTCTCTGAAGAGAAGTGAATCACAACCCGTATTTGGCAGACTTGCGAACTGGTAGCCAGCAAGCGTCTGCCAAACCCTGAGAAATGACATGGAATGAAGCCATGATGGAGAAGTGAAGGAATCCGAACGGCGAGAGAGACAAGAATACCCTGAGTAAGCCCGCTTGTCAACAGCAACGTCCGCTACGTTCCCCACATTCCAAATATTGGCATCGAACCCGAATCCCTGTTTTTGGATTAAAATTAATGTTATTTTGTAACTACTGAAACATATGCAGGCGTTGCGACTTTCTTGCAAGACGTGTAACCGAACTAATAGGTGTGTTGCAATAATTTGTTGCGACGGATTTATCATCTAAAATTTGTAACTCGAATAAAAGTAGGTGCATTGTACTGTAAATCTGTTGCACTCTATGGACAGGAAAACTGCACCTTTATAAAATAAAACCCACAAGTTTATGGCAATGTTCACCAAGTTTTACAAAATATTACTACATCCGGCAAAAAATACATACATTTTACATACGATTTTCTCGTAAACGGCTAACTCTAGCAATTTTCGACAAGAAAACTTTTTTATTAATCTTACCGCCTGTTTAATGTTCTGTAATAGAACATGAATTACACGAAAACGTTCCGAAGTTTTAAGCAAAATAAAAATGTCGTGCCCCATTTGAATAATGATGGGACAATGACATTACCAAACTAAATTACTGAGAATGAAGTAACGTCATTTATAAGACATTGTACAAAATTTTGTAAGTTAATATTAAGTAATTTTTGACATTTTAACTATATTGTTTTTAATATTTTTTTAGGGTGGCATTACTCCCTCAATTATCACTTTTGGAACAAATTAAAAACACAATTTCGAAATTTTTTTTTAACAGCTTCACAGTACTATGCACCTACTTTTACACCACCTGTGTAACAAATCTTACATGATAAATCCGTCGCTACAATATTGCAACGCGCCTGTTAGTTCGGTTACACGCCTTGCGAGAAAGATGCGTTGCCTGCATATGTTTCAGGTGTTACCAAAAATACATTAATTTTACATTTGGTTTTCACGAAAAAGGCTAACTCTGGCAATTTTCGACAAAACGATATTTTTAATAATCTTACTCACCTGCTTAATATCACGTAGTATAATATTAATTACAGTGAAGTGTTCCGAAGTTACAAGCAGAAGAAAAATGTCGTGCCCCATTTGAACAATGATGGGCCAATGACTATTACCAAACCAAATTACTGAGAATGAAGTAAAATAATTTTAAAGACACTGCAAAAAAATTCGTTATTTAATGTTAAGTAGTTCTTAAAATTTTAATTAAAACGGAATTTGAAAGTCTATTTTCAGGGTAGTATTACTCCTTCAATTTTCACTTTAGGGACAAATAAAAAAAAAGTTTTCGAATATTTGGGTATCGTGATCTTATTCTGATACCTCATGAAAACACGTAGCATGAATGCTATGTGTAAATGCTAAGGTATTTAAAATGTGAAGGAGGACGTTAATAAAATGGATAAGAAAATATAATGAAGAAGTAAAATTATAAAGAAGAAGTAAAAATATATCATGGAATTAAGCGAACGAAAAATTTCAATTCGCTGGCTTATTTTAGTTTAAGTATCATTAATTCCGTCAGCGTTAAAAAAATTGCTGTCGCCAGATTAAATAGCACATAGTCAAAGTGCTTCTGGAGACGTGTTTACGAACAATGGATGATCACATGGCATGCCTGCCTATTTACCTACCGCTGAGTTTTGAAAGGTATTTAATTTATTTACTGTGTGTTTTATAACGAAGACATATAACAGTCTAACATCTGCAGACTTAAAGTGAAATAAGCTCACATCTTTGAGTGGTACACTGTCTTCATCTGAATAACATAATGTTCACTGATACCTAGTGTTTTTTCATCGATTCCCGATGGAGCTATTTAATATATATATATATATATATATATATATATATATATATATATATATATATAATTAAACTGGGGTTACTTTGTGAAAGCTGTGGGTAACGTCATGTCATTTAAAATGTTTATTTTTAGGTAACTACATCAGTAAAAAAAGGTCAAATATTAATGAATAGTTTTAATATGTAGCTTGCAATACTCAAATAACCTCAAAATTAAACTTTTGAGTGCCACAAAGTAACCCCTGCTGTCAAAAAGTAACCCCTTCTGCCACAGAGTAACACTTGCTGCCACAGAATAACCCCTGCTGTCACAGAATAAACCCTGCTGCCAAAAGAAACCCATGCTGCCACATAGTAACACCTGTTGACACAAAACAACCCCTGATGTCACAGAATAACCCCTGCTGTCACAGAATAAACCCTGTTGCAACATAGTAATCCCTGCTGCCACAAAGCAACCCCTGCTGTCACAGAATAACCCCTGTTGCCACAAAGTAACCCCTGATGTCACAGAATAACCCCTGCTGCCACATAATTAACCCTGCTGTCACAAAGTAACTCCTGCTGTCTAAGAATAACTCATGTTGTCACAGAGTAACCCCTACTGCCACAAAGTAACCCCTGCTGTCACAGAGTAACCCCGTGCTGCCACAAAGTAACTCCTGCTGTCACAGAATAACCCCTGCTGCCACA
>PNEQ01096428.1:0-21167 GCA_003012365.1 Medauroidea extradentata
TCATTATGTTATCTGGTTTTCAAGTTTTGTATGAAGTAAAAACACGCAAATTTTGACTTTGAAGTGCCATTACGGGAAAACTATATGAGCTAATTTTTTTCCGTTAGAAGTATGTGTACTCTCAAGTAATGTGTACAAAACTAACACTATTTTATACAAGTATAAAATTATGTTTTTTCCCCACTTGAACAACCTTAAACGTAGGCCGGTCACGTAACCGTGGCAGACCGGGAGTCGCTCGACCGGAGCCGGCGTGGACGCATGAACTACGTCACATTAAGTCATGCGCAGTACGGGCAACAGACGTAGCGTTCGGCGTGAATGTAACTGAGGGCTCCGGTGTTTCCGTGTACTTTCGCGGAGTTTGTAATGAAGGAATACATTACAAAATTGCGTTAAGAAGTTGTTGGCGTTACGTCTTGTGGTGGTGCGTGGCAGCCAAATAGGCTGAAATTGTGCGTGGCAGCCAAATAGGCTGAAATTGTGCGTGGCAGACATTGGGCCAGTGGGTAGTGTCAAGATGGGTAGGCAGTGTACCGGCGAAAGCCGATTTCGGATGTACCGTCGCTCCTAACTATTGCACTGGCGTGTGTTACTGCGTGTTTTGCAGTATATATTAATTGTGATAGGCTTTGTACCCTTTTACGGATATTTCGCGACGAAGTTCAAGTCGCCTTCTTTGCATTCACAAAAATTTACCAATTTTAATGTTTGTGACTATTCTAATTTGGCTACGCTGCTGCAACTTAGGAAGACGTCAGGATTTTGTTACGGCGGAAGTATGCTAAAAGTTACGTACGGGTAATGCTGGAGCAATATACCAGAAATTTACTAAGTCCGTATTGATCGTCAGAGCCATATAAGGGATGCTACAGGAATGTGTGGACATTTTTTTTTTGCTGGCGTATCTCATTGGTCCTCGACAGGTGTGGCACTGGATTAAAGGCAAAATATCCGCCCATAAATAATTAACTTATTTCTCATGGTGTTTAATATTTACTTGTGCAGAAGCACCTTACTTAATGATGTTAATTATTGAGTAATTGATGTGTTCTAGTCGGAGTAAGTTTTTTGTAAATCAAGATAGTCCATGCAAGGCTGAAATAATTAAAGGCAGAGTAGCAGCATACAAATAATTTACTATACTCTTCTGCTGTTTAATATTTTCTAGTACAGAAGCACCTTATTTGTTAAAGGTAATTATTGAGCAATTGCGATGTTTTATTAGTAGCAAGTTTTTGTAAAGCAAGATAAAGATTAAGTGGTGCTTTATCAGAAATAACTGTAAAGCAAGATAGACTGAGCAAGTTATTTCAATGGAAGGAATATTTAAAGATTTGCGAATTGCTCGTGGTGTGTTGAAAAATATAAATTGTGTAGCTTTTTTTTATTCGCCAATCTTGTAAGGGACTTTATAACTATACTTAAAATCATTCATTATGCCAGATATGTATTCTTGATGAAAATGTGGATTGTATTTTTTTTTTGTAATATAACATGTGATTCTAATTGAATCGGGAATTTGCAAAAGGGACCAAGTCCACTTTTTGAGCAAATTTAGGTTATACGAGATACCGACTCTCCAAAGTATTATCTTGGCGGTCAGCAACAGGATAAATCAAGTCCTATACAAGACATATGATAAATGGACCAGTTCATAAATGTGCCAACAGGGCATTATTTTGTTTAAGACTCACATGACTGTAGTTGAATATTCAATTTCCATGTGGTTTAGCAGTTTTTTTTCACTATCATATACTAAGGTTCCAATAATATACACAAAATACATTATGCTATCTCTGATAGTGTTATAGCCTACGTAACATTGTTTTTTGATTATAAGGTATTGGGTGGTGTTGTGTTTACAAAATTTCTTTCTATGTATCATATTATTAGTTTTTCACTAGAATATACTATCATTGCACTAATATATACTCAAGATATTATGCTACTGTTTTTTTAAAGGTACCAAGTCCAATAACGTTATTATTTTCTAAAAAATAAAAAAATAAAGTGTTTATGTCAGTTGTGTTTCATAATATTACACGCACACACTGTACTTTCAAGTTATCCATTATTGGTAACCTGTTTCACTCCCAGATCCACTACAATCAGTTTTTTGTGGTTTCCCAGCTATCCACTCACTTGGACTTGGTACCTTTTGCAAATTCCAGATTCAATTGTTTGCAGGGTTGGCATTTCAATTTTCCTGTTTACCTAGTTTGTTTTGTTTTGATTCAGCGCTGGTATGCGATAAATTATTAAAAATTAAACACTTTTGTTTTGTCCCCTTTTGTTTATAACTGTTGTGCTCTCGTTGGTTGGTGGTTTGATAGGAGGGTGTAACACTCTCAGGGCACCATAAGTGGCGAGGGCGCTGCCTCATAACACACTTATCTTCTCACCCTCCCGTCCTTCCCTCTCACACCCTTCCACTCTTGTTGCCCCGAGGATGTCGAATCGAACCACCAGTAAATGTTATATACTTCTGATTATTTATTATTGCCTGAAATATTCTAATCTGTTCAGGAACTTTTTGGAGATTCATATATGTACTTTGGCAGGAATGTCTCTTTCGCAGTACGAAGTTTCAACTGTAGAATAGGAATAATTACATTCTGTCATTTTCAACTTATTAAAGAAATTTCAAAGATACCAATTTCTAGGCTGGCGCTTCAACGATGGAGTGCAAAGCATAGCTTGTAGAAGAAGTGATTTGAGTGCTTTTTTTTAACTTTCAATTATGCAGCATAATGGTGAATTCGACTGTATTATTCCAAGTAAGTTAACTTCCATTGATTAACTGCAATTCCTGCCAGCTGAATTAAATGCAATTAATTTTTTATATGATCTTTGAATTTGTTATTAATTTCATTTATTATCTGTTTGTTCCTTATTTTTATTTGACCCGATTCCATTTTGGAATTTCATGTTGTGTATGTATCTTGCTGACTAAGCATACTCTGCTTATATTATGGTTTCTTTTATTTGTTTAGTTTTTCTTTGACAGTCGTTCAATTTTGCAATGGAGTACGTCCAGGAAACTGAATCTAGTAATTTTTTATAATTTGTGATTTCTGTTAACATCGTAACTGCCCTAAAAATAGTGTCACAGAACTGCGTCACTCTGCTTCAGTAGGAATAGTTTTTGTCATATTGGTTGGTTGATGCAATGTATAGGTGAATAAGTCAGCACACAAAACATTGCAAGAAAGTGGGGGAAAAAAGTGTTCTAGACAAGTGTTATTTTTTAGCTTAGTAGAGACAATACTATTGTTCTAGTTTATTCCTGAATTTCTGATTAAGAATCATGTTGACAGGTGTGAAATAGTAAGTTTCAAGATATCTTCTCAAGGCAGAAAATTTGAAGTTTAATTGTGTGTGGAAAGTTAGGACGTATACTTATTTACCATGTGTTGATTTTTTTAGTATCAGCATGTCCTCCACTTGGTCTACAGATTTGGTTAACCAGAGTTTGTGATCTACTTCCAGGTCATGAAGGTTGAATGTAGAGAGAATAGAGATCCTGATCTATTAAGATAAAATTAGTGTTGATTGTTAATGGACAAATGTATGTGATAGGAGATAAGAATTTTGGAGGAGAATAAAAGATAATGGTCGCAAAACAAGGACTCTCCATTTAAGAAATTTTAATTATTTCGTCTTGGAAGGTAATACCAAAATTGGTCATTTTGGATCATTTCGAATTCATTTGGGCATGAATAGTTGAAAACGAGTATGCTGGTTGTGCTAATAGGGGATTTTAAAGGGTTTTTAATTCACAGTTTTCCATAGATAGTCTTGTAGTGTTGCTAGAATGTTTTGGGGTATTTGTTGAATATAGTACATTAAAAATTACGTTATAGGAAGTGTTATGCTTTAAAATTGTAATGCAAGTTCTGTTACAAATGTATGTACATAGTTTCCAAAAGGATTCGGAAATTGTCTCAGAAGTTATTCAGGGAAAAAGTTAATGTACATTGTCTCATTCAGTTCAACTAAAAAAAAAATTTATTGCTTAAATTTTGGGAAATATTTCATCCCTAGTTATGCAATTCTGTGTCTTTTAGAGTGTTCTGAAGAGTATGGCGGAATTGAAATCTTGGAGCATAAAAAATTGAAAACATCATAAATCGCAGCAGTATCACGAAACTCAAAAAGAGGACATCGACAAACTCACAGGTTTAAATTCAGAGAAAGTTAAAAACAGAAGGGAATGGTAAATGTAACTATGGTCACGGAAAACCTTTTACTTCATAATATAAAATTTAAAAAATTAAATAACTGTGGTAATGTGTGTCTTGTAAATAAAGTTGAGAGAAAAAAGGGGCTGAGATGGCAGACCAGGCAACGCTGCTGAGGTAAGTAGGACAAACTAGCGATCATTACATTGCCATGTAAAGAAAATCTGTCAGTTTCATTTCCTGTTGTGGATAGAGATTTAGAGTCTATGGTAGACGCTGATGCCCGTTCGAGCTTCGTTGAGATAACTAATGTTACTAACTTGATGAAAAATTTCACTGGACTAAAGTCAAGATGTAAGGTTCAATCGAACTTCATTCTTCAGGCAGCCGATAGTTCGGTGTAAATTGAGAAATTGTATGTTTCTCAGTTTTAAAATGGCTAAACATTCCTGAACTAGGATATTTTGGATTGTTCGAGAATTGGGTTGAGAAGTGGTTTTAGGTTTGGACGTACTGCAGGAAACGCAGGCTTGGGTTAATTGCGCAAATTTGAGGTGGTTTTAAGAGTTTGATGATAATTCAGTAGTTCCTTCAGGGAGGGGCAGTGGAAAAAAATTACATTAATAAATTTTGCATGGGAATTGGAAATCAAGGATGTGTATTGTCTAGTCAGCAAAAGGATCAGTTTTGTGAAGTTCAAAATAAATAAAATTATGTTCTTGCTACAAATTTAAGAAAATGTAGTTTGTTTACCCTTAAGATTAACATATCTGATAACGAGTGTGCTGTGTCAGTTTATCTTTACCACTTCACAAACGTTTTTAAATATCGTGAATGATCTGGATATGCGGGATATTGTTTGTCAAAGTGTTTCGTCACACGCTTCGCCTTCGTTTCTGGTAAATAAAAAAGAACCTTGTCAGTTTTGGTTGGGTCTTAATCATCGTAAGCTGCAAAAAATACGTGTAGGCCTATTCCTCATGCCTATCCTTGAAATCTTGTTTCAGCATTTATCGGGGCTTCTTGTTTCACAATTATTGAATTATATTTGGTTTCTCATCAATGCATCCATAATGTAGACAGTTAAAATTATATTTTATTTGTAATTATTTGGGTACATTACCAACGGAAATGAGTTCCTTTTGGAGTAAACTTTGGAGGTCAATGTTTTTGTAGAATTTTACATCATTTGCTAGTATATTTCCCGAAATCATTTTTGCTATTGTGTTTGAACGATATTGTGTTTCATCTAATTCATTTGAAAAATATACGACCATTGTCTAATAAGTCTTGGACAAGTATTCGGAAGCAGGATGTACGATAAACCGTAAATAGATTCAGTGGACAAAAAGTAATTAACATTTTCAGTTTAACAGTTAATTGTAGAAAGTTATTGATAGATCATTACAAAACTTCTCCCCGTAGTTAATTTTCCTTAACCTGAGAATATTAAGTGTGTGATGTGTTTTTTTGGGAGGCTATCGGGTTGTTTTTCAAAATTTATTTATACGTTTGTGGTAATATGTGCTACCAGTAATATATACATTTTTTTTAAATAAAGAAATACATGAATTATTATTGGAGTCCTGAACAATAAATAGGAGTTTTAATAATATAAAAATGCGATTTTACATCTCCCTTTGCTTCATCTGCTTAAATTTATCAGAAAATGACAGTTCAAGTAGATCACAGATTATAGATGAAAGTTCTATACAAGATAGTTCGTCAAAGCATTCTATAGGAATTGTAACTATTTATAGTGTCAGGGACGGTGCAAATAGAGTTTAAATCATCTGGTACTTAAAATTTATTTCAGCCAAATTTGTTTCTATTTCATCTTGCCAAGATATGAAAGACATTTCCTTATTAATGTTAACAAATGCAGTTCCTCAAGACTTTTTCTATTTCATGTATAAAATTTTGGCACATAATATCTGGTGTACTTGCTATACACTTCAGAAAACACTGATGGAAAATAATACACCATATGCTGCAATGAGACTACCTGTGCCTCTTCTTACAAAGATTTACAAGTTGCTATTCGTTATTGACCATCATCAACGAAAAATATTGTGACCAGGATCCTTGATACAATTTTTGTAGGGTCAGCAACAGCTTAACATTTGCGGACTCTGCACATATCCAAATATCAAAATTGTCAAGTAAGGTTGGGCCAAATTTATACAATGCTGTCATTAAACTTGCTAATTATTACTTAGTATTGAGTACTAGATAGCTTATTGAGCCGCCTTCTGGTGCCCCAACCACTATGACCCCTAGGTCACCTCAAAGGCAGATACCCAAAATGACCGAGGCCTCACAAAGAAGGGGGCAGGCCGGGCCCAGACGTGAGTCATTCAGTTTCCCACATTCACACTCTCGGTAAAAATTAAAACATAGAGCCGAACTCACAGAATTGCCCACACAGTCTCCTAGAAAAAATATATATTAAATAATTAACTAGAATATTACTAACCACAGAAAATTTAAGTGAAACACAAATGTCAGGAAAATATTTTGTAACTACTAAAATATTAATAACAGATTTGTGTGAACTTGAGTTTGTTCTTTTCCAATTAAAACATAAAATTTTATAAACAACCATTAGCACATGAATGTCATTATGGTTTATCAACAATATTTTGCATAACAGGATATATGTAAGTTAATACAAAACTTGGGAATCACGGAATTTATCATTAATTATTTATATTTAATTACATATTGTTTTTGACAAAAACCTTTACCAAAAAATTTATTAAAACAAAACAAAACAACATTATGTTTGTAACAGCAGCCAAACATTCAAGTTCATAAATTGTATATTTATGTTCCTGTGAAGAGAGCGAGTGTGAGGCAAAAGCGATGGGTTGGCAAACACCATTTATTTCCTGAGGTATAACTGCCCTTCCCCCCTGCCAAGCTAGAGGCATCTGTAGGCAAAATAAATAAAAAAAATACGTAGTACCAGAGAATTGAATAAATAATGTTTTAATATTTCAAAAGCCTTTTGTTGTTCTTCACCCCAATTAAATTTAGATGATTTCTTACGAAGTGTATTAAGATGTGCAGCCTTTTCTGCTAAATTAGGTATTAACTTTCCAAACAACTGAACCATTCCAATAAATCGAGCTTCATCTTTTGACATAGCGGGTGGTGGAAATTCACGAATAAATTTAGTTCATTCAGGGTCAATGCAAATGCCTTTAGAAGAAATTTTGTGTCCTAAAAAAGGAAATTTCCTGAACGACAAATTTTACTTTCTTTTGGTTAACTGTCAACCCAGATTTCGTAAATCTAGATAACACAGATATGAGATGTTCCAAGTGATGATTGAAGTTCATTGTACGCAGCTAAATCATCCAGGTATTTAAATTTGACATCGTGGAAATTCCTGTCCAACAAACAGGTCAAAACTTGAGCACCCATCGCTAGACCAAAAGGAACACGAACGAATTGATACGAATTCCAATGTACACAAAAACAAGTGTCTGGTTTGGAGTCTTTGGTTATTAGAGGTATTTGCTGGTAAACTGAGTTTAAATCAATGGTTGTAAAGAATTTAGCTTTTCCAAACCAGTGAAATGCAGAATGCAAATCAGGAAGAGGTGCTGATTCTATTTCAATTTTGTTGTCTAAAAATCTTCATCTATGGAGGGGCTAAACGATGAAGGCGATCTTTACATACTGCTTATCAGTTAATTTTATCTGATATTTCAAGAGATCTGTCAAGCCAATTTCAGAGGTAAGAACGTTAGGAAATTGATTACAAAGACGTTTAATTGCTAATCGTGTTTCAGAATTCAAATGTTCATACGAATCGTCAGACTGTTTAGACTCTAATTCTGAGGAACAACAATGTTTTTGTCCACAGAAGGAATTTTAAATTCAGGTTCAAATTGAAAGAAAGCATGTTTATCTCGCATATCGAGCATAAGGTCAGTTGAAATCATAAAATCTGCGCCGAGAATAAAATCAGAACTCAGATCAGGAGCTACTAAACACTTGCACATCCAAGTAAAATATGATATTTGGAATTTCATGATATCACTTCATGAAATAAGTAATGCATCACTAGATACATTGTAACATTTGAGATCAGTCGGTTCAATAACCTTTACAAGTCTTAACGATTGCAAACGGTCAAAAAGTTTACCAGTAATGGTGGTACGAGCTGATCCAGGTCTAACAATGCATCAACAACAAATTTTATCAAAACAATTTCAATATGAGGAGTATCACCAATCTCCACACCAACAACATTGGGGAAATTAATCTGTGAAATACTATTACATAACTTATAATTTACAGGACAATCCTTAAATGGACCAAACATATACTGAAAACTCTTGCACAGCCGGACAGACTGAATCACGCGAATATCGTATTAAGAATTAGTTGTAAATGGCTTGCGAGAAGGAGCGCTCACTTCTCCTCCCCTCTGGAAAAGTTTTTTCGAAACCAGCATTTAGGGGTAATGTGTCCTACTTTGTGTCAGTTATTACATACTAGCTTCCAGCATCTTTGTTCAGGTTCAGAAGGTTTAGGTTCTTGAGTTGTCTGTGGGTTACGTTCACCTGAAGATTTGTCGTCAAGTTTGTTGCCATTGCTGCCGGAAAATGGAGGAGTTTTAAATTTTCTTGTTGGGAATTTATTTCCTTTTTGATTTGCTGACTGGATATCCCTGTACTGATCAGCATATCTAATGTTCTGTGAATGAATACAAATTTAGTCCAGTTTTGGAAAATGTAGTTGGTTTACCTCAGAATAATGTCCACCACCTCAACTTTTGGCAACTGTAGCCTTAACATGGTGGTAGTTTCCCGAATGCTATTCACATAAACTGATAAAAACTCGTGAGAAGATTGGAACCTTTCAAATGCCTTAATTTTAGTCATGTGAGAAACCGAGAAGGAATAAAATAATTTAATATATCAGCATGAAACTGATCGAATGAGGACGCTTGAGCAATGGCCAGCTGAGTTCTGACTGATAGGGGACCTTGAGTGAATAGATAAATAATTTCCAAAAGTTGTGAGTCAGGAATGTTGTTACACTGCTTCAATTTAATAATGTATTTTAGGAAATCCAAAAATTTTGGAACCTGTAAACCATCTGTAACAGGGAAATCCTTTAGCATGTGGTCCAGTGGATGTGCGAGTCTTCTAAAAAACAGGGGGAGAAATTCTTTGGGCACAAGGTACCTAATTTCCAAGGTGTGGAGAAAACTATCCTATCATTTGAATTTGATGTATGTGGAGAAGTGAAATGCATGGAATTTGGAATAGACACAATTATGCATGAATAGGTACTTGATGCTGTAACAATGACACATGCTTGGTAGGGACCAGCAAAAATGTGGTGATAGGAGGTAAGGAAGACAACAGTTCTGCCGAAAAGGATGATGAAGTGTATGATGTAGTGCTACTAATAAATTCTTGCTCGGCTGTGTTCAGCGAGCCAAACAGGGATTCAACCCGTGTTGCAATGTTACACAAAGAAGATCTTTGGACTTCAGAAATCTTTTCAATATAACAATTTAACAAATGAGGCACATGCTTGTTTAAGTGTCCCAATCTTTTTCTCAAACATCTATGAGGCAAAGGGGTGCATTCTTCATCAAAATTATTATACATTTCCTGTAAGATAACAATTTTCCTGCTATGTACATTACACTCTACATCAAAGTTAACAATATGCAAATTTTCAATATCAATGCGGGTCTCCTCTTGGAGAGCAGTGCGCAAATTAGATCGAAGAGCAGCAGTAGTAATTTCAGATGGGGACATGCCATGTAAAGAACAATCATAAGAAAGCTTATCCTTGAGCAAACGTTCAGGGAAACAAAAAATTATTCCATTAAAAAAGACAACAATAAATATAACTAAAGTAAGACTTTGGTGTGTCAAGACAGGGGAACACTACCACACACACACACATACTATAAGCATGCAGATGTGTACACAACAGGAAACCACGCTCTGCTACCAGTTAGAGCCGCCTTCTACTGCTCCAACCCCTATGACCCCTCGGTCACCTCAAAGGCAGACACCCAAAATGACCGAGGCCTCATAGAGACGGGGGTAGGCCCGGCCTAGACTTGAATCGTTCAGTTTCTCACATGCACACTCTTGGTAAAAATTAAAACACAGAGCCGAACATGCAGAATTGCCAACACAGTCTCCCATAAAATACAAAATAAAATTTTTAACGAGAATATTACTGACCAGGGAAAACTTAAGTGAAACGGAAATTTCAGGAAAATATTTCACTTGCAGCTAATAAAGTATTAATAACAGATAGACGTGAACTTGAGTATTTTCTTTTCCATTTCAAACATCAAATTATGTTAACACAAATTAGCACTTTAATATCATAATGGTTTAGCAACAATATATTACCCAATAGGTTATATGTAAGTTAAAACAAAACTTGGGACCCCCAGAAGTTAACTTAAATTATACTTTTTAAAATTACATTTTGTTTTTCACAAAGACATTTCCAAAAAAATTAAAATTAAAAACACAAAGAAAGTTTTCTTTCCTTTTTTTTCTTAGTCAAGAACTATATTATGTTTGTAACTTAATTTTGCTGCCAGAATTCACTAATACTACCCGAAGGTTAGTCATTAAGTGATTTTGTCAATTTAGATTAAATACTGAGCATGCATCCCACTTGTTTGATGAAGGCATATGATGTCACATGCCAGGGCTACAGACTCACAGGCCTTTCCACAGCCATGAATGAAAAATTGAGACCACCCATGCACTGGAACTGCGAAAACATGGAAAGACAAAGGATGTCATCTCATAACGAGGATAAAGAAGAGGGTTAAAATCTCAAGTTATCACGCTATTATGCAAGTAGAAGAAGGAAGAAGATGGAAATGCTCACAGAAGATAAAAGCATCGCGCCTAGAGCAATGCTTGGTGAATTAGATATATCGAACACATGTTGCTCGTTCGTGCACCAATCTGCACGTACAATTTTGTTCCTACCAATTAAAAAATATATTTAACAATTATCAAGAGAGATTTATATGTAAACAAATCATAAACTCAATATTTATTACCTTAATATTCATAACCAAAAGTATTTACTAACCTAAAATTATTTTTAAGCTTAGATTATAGGCAGACAATTTGTTAACTATTAATATTCAAAGTTCACAAATGTTAAACAATGTTAAAATTTTGATTATGTGTGTTATTTGATTGATAAACAATTACAATTTAACAATTACAGAAAGGTCATAATTATTTAAATACAGTTTACTTGACAGCAGTGACACCATTAATGTTCCATAGAGAATTATAGAAGACTGTATGACAGGGGTTTTGCAGAATAGAAATAGAGGAAAATTTGTGCCATACATAAAATGGCACATCATGACAGACATCGGCACTTGCAATCTTCACATGATCCAAAATGCATTCCTAAGTTATCTCACACAACTAGGAGAAATCACTTGTTCAAACTTTATTTTTCATTTGCATGGTTTTTATGGATGGTCATCTCAATGTCAAGATTTTACGAATATTCAAACTAGTCTCTCAGTACCACAGCATTATTTTAAGAAGCATGTCACTTCTAGGCGGTTGTCACAGTAAAGTTCAGGTGAAAATCTTCTTGAATAGAGACCAGCTGTGATTACTTAATTTAAGGATTATATTCCTAAGATAATATTGCATTGATAATTCTTCTAATTTCATAAATATTCTCAGCCTCATAATGGAGAACACCATTAAATCAGAGGTTTTGTTGCCTTAGTGATCACCTGTTCACTAAATGCACTATGCATTTGATAATTATATTATAAATGAGAAAGTTGTTAAAACTCTAATGAACTGTGTTTTTCAAGTTCAGCTCCCATGTAATTTGAAGCATTTAGTAGCGAGCAAATATACCCTTAAGTGATGTTATCTGTGAAGAAATGTGTCACGAAGAATTGCAAAAAAAATATATCGATATGAATAGATAATTTTTTTAACATTAGCAAGGGCGAGCTACAAACATAATTTTGTGGAGTCATCGTTGGACTGGTCATATAAAAAATTTAACGATGTTTAGATTCCGTGCTTTGGGTTAAAATCAGAGCTCACAAAGTTATTGTAAATGTTGCCAATACACTTCCAATTAATGTTCTTGTGGACAACCTCAGAAATTAGTGGAAATTTTTAAGCCTTGAATAGGAAAATACTGTTAGCAACCCTTTTCGCATTCACACAAATTGAAATCAGAATAAAAAATGACAAAACCATGACAAGATAAAAAGTAGCCACTTGTTACAACAGCAGTGAAAGTAAAACTTTTGCAGTCACTTTGTTGGAAAGGGATTTTCGAAATTTTCTCTTATTTGACAGCTGACAGAGCTAATGTGTCATAGAGAAACCTGGATGCTTTCCTGCTGTTCAAAAATACGGTGCATATTTTGTATGAAGACATAATTAAATGTGTGAATGCTGGTCAGAAGCTAGCAGAGATGCCAAGAAAATTCCATGTTCCACATAAAATGTATCGTGAAGAACATTGATTGATAAAAGAAAGAGAACAAATGATAAAAATAAAAAGGAAAATTAGAAGACAGCTGAATTTAAGCAAAAAAACAAAATATGCAAATTGAATAGAGCATATTAAAGATAATGCAGTAACTTTTACAGAAGCTAAGAAAAAAAAGAGGATGATGTTCAGAACATTAGGTACTACTTGATGGACCCAAGCATTCGAAGGAAGCTACAGAGGTATATGGCATGGTTTCATTGAATACTGCTCAGCTCATGCTTGAAGGAGTCGAAAGAGTGCTGCAAGGAGAAGACAAAAAATAAGTACGTAGGTGCTATGCAATCGAAAGTAAAGAAAAGTATAGAAAAGGACTTCATACATATAACTACATTTCTTATAAAGAAACCACGTACAGAAAGAGTATATTTCATTTTGTAAGTCATTTTTTCTACCTTTATATGTAAAGTATAATTTTTTCACAACATAGTACTGCTTGTTAAAAAAAATTATATTGTAAACTCTTTTTGCACATAACATGCGGGCTCGCTTTTATGTCTATGATATTTGCTCTGTTTCTTTGTAATGATACTGTTATCAATTTTTCTTTTTCTTTTTTTATTGTACGTATTGTTGGTGAGAGATGGCTGGTTATGAGAATATTGGAGGCCAGATAGAAGTAAAAATTTGACAGTATTTGTCGTCAGTAATTGTTTAAGATCTAGTTAGTTTTTTTCAGTATTTATATTTATACAGTCAACAATAACATGTTTGAACTTTTGACAAGTTTTTATCCCTGCAGAGTTAATATTTCCTTCAAACTTTCTGAGAATTATCTTCCAGGAAACAGTGGATGAAAGATACATCGGTGACTGTACGAAATGTTGAGGGGCAGTGTCATTCCTCCGAGACGATATCGGACAATAAAAATAATACAACGTCCATATTTGCGCGTGTGTGTGCACATGGTAAGAAGGGGTTCTCAGTGATGTATGGGTATCTCGCGGGGCCAAATATTCCGCAGACACCACGACCTCGGTGTGCAAGCATGCGTCTTGGCTGCCATGCCGACACAATGGGCAGGCCGGTCACGGTGATGGATTGGAGTTCGATTCGTGCCACCAGTGCCCAGACACAAACCAAATACCATGCCGCATTTATGTCACCGCTCGTCCAAACTCGCAGCCACCTCACTACCAATCTCAGGGAGAACGAAATAAACAGAACGTCGAAATTTATTCATTTAAACCACGTGACATAATTTACATCACAAAATACAGGCATGCATATACAGTACATACATGTACACGCACACCCGCATAATGCAAAAACATTTTCAGTACTAATCTATAACATTTAATTTAACCTGTAAACTTATTATGTTTTCTAAATTTATTGGGTAATTTGACACTATAGTACAAACATTCAAGAAGTAATGAGAAATACAATAAAATGCTTCATTTAACCAAGTATTTAATAAATATTTAACTTTGGAGAACATTTAGGGGTTTCTAAACGCCAAAGAGGCCACGTTGGCCAAATCGTCAGATTATTCGCTTCCCACCAAGGCGATACAGGCTCGATTCCCAGCTGTTGGTACCCTGGTTTCACATGCGGGAATCGTGCCGAACGGTGCCATTGGTCAGCGGGTTTTCTCGGGGATCTCCTGTTTCCCTCGCTCTTTCATTTCTGTGTTGTTTCATACTCACGTCGCGTGACACTTCACCAGCTCTAAAGACCTCGATGTTAAGCGCTTGTTCCCGAGTTTTTTTCAGACTGGTGCCAATAACTCAAATATTTTTTAACCAAAAGTTTTGAAAAAAATTGAGTCAATGTGCAATCACACGATGCACAATAATTTTAATATAACGTACCATTCGCCAGCAAAAACATAATTTCCTTCATTTTTGCTTATTTTCACGACGAAAAATGTGGTACTTTTGGTAATGAAATCTAAAAAACCGTTCAGTATAATTCTACAAAAAATTCAGCTACAAATTACAACATATAAGTGTCAAAACTGTGCAGCGAAATTTTGATATGAGTATTAGGTAGCAATAAAAAAAATAATTTCGAAATCACTGCAAAACTCCGTAACAAGGCCTTAAGCGCTCTCCAAGTATCTCTCACTCACACAAAGTGCCAACATGGTTTGTGCTTAAATGTTTTACTTCGTTTTTCTCTGACTTCCCAATATGTATGACGTTAAAACTCGTATGACCAGCTGCAAAATAAGGTCGTATACTTCTTAAACATAATTATGAACATTTTAACATGAACAATTGTGAAATACTATTTGTTACTCACAATGGTATTCACTTGCTTAAGTGTTTCTTATGGTCGTAGCAACTCCATGAAGAAATTTATCTGAGAGAAGATATTTTCTTTCAATCAGTGATCAGTGTATTACTACGTTTAATAATTTTTGAAAACATATAAAAGCTACACTTAGGCACCTTACTTAACATCCATTTAGGTTCTCTTTATTGTGCACTGGTGCTTAATTTTTTTTTTTCAAAAAGGATTTCAAACATAGTAGGCTTAATGTAGGGGTTTACAATTTACCACAAAATAGTAATAATTTAAAGCATTATAATTGCAAATTATTATTTTAAAAATAATGTTGCTTCAGCTTAAAAGTATTCTCACCAAATTAAATTATGATATAGGTGGTAGTTGTTTATCACTTAAATGGATTAAGAGCATTCAAGTGGTGAAAAATTTTTCCCTTCTCTATGTTTGTAATATTTTGTGATTAAGTCTTAAGTACTAGTATAAGATAGAAACATAAAATATGTTACATATATTTTTTTGATACAGAAACTAAGAATTCACATTCTTAAATTGTTCCAATACAGATTTTAGGATTATGATGTACTACTATGTGGACTTGCACCTCGCAATGATTGCTGAAGACACGACAAAGTGGATTAATTGAAATTCATTTAAGGGTTCGTACATTGTTATATTTTAAATTTTATAAAAATATAGCTAACCGTAAAATAGAGATTGAAGCCAAAGCAATTGGTTGATTCCATAGAAATTTATTCACAAAGTTGCTGGGACACAATGATACCGTAGCACCAATAAGGAACATTACTACTATTTTCTTTTAATTCAGATTGCACAATTTTGGATAAAGAGTGTAACGTGTTGGAAAAATATAAAAATAGTGTTTTCATTTATTGCATTTGCATTTATGTGGTGTCACAAACAAAGAATACATAAAAGTCAGCTATAATGGCTGTTTCCAGAAGTACATAGTGTGAGTTGGTCGTTCTATGTGTTGCAGATGTCGTCGTTGGATCACTGGCGATCGGTGTTCAACATTTTATCTGGCATCTCGTTCTCTTCTTGTGCAGTGTTCTTGTTGTTCGGCAGCGGCGAGGTACAGCACTGGAACAACCCACGACCAACCCAGCAACAACCCGCCCCTTCTGCCCAAGAAGAACTGCTGCTCGAGGAGATGCCGTAGTCGGCTTAGATCTTCACCTACATCAACATTCTGTTCTGTCAGGGTTTACACCAGATCACATTTTAAAGTCACTCCTGTTATATCGTTACAGCAAACTCCACATATCTTCGCTAGGTAAACTGCCAAATAACACATCTTGAGGAACTTCATGTAACCGTTACTTTGAGTATCTTGCAATTCATCTGCTGTGGACATCGTAAACTCCGTTTCTTCGCCTAGAGATACAAACTTATACATTATGTAACGAACTTTACTTTATTCGACTTTTTCTTTGAGAATATTTGCTCACAATATGTGTGTATGCAAACAACCCTACATTTCTTATCTGAGAATATGAATATGATCCTAGATTATAAAGTAAGCTCGAATTCAAAACTTTTTTTTGTCCTGCTACTACTGAACTTCTCCACTCCGGTGACCACATGATCTTTGCAGTTACAAGCAATTAGCATATATATATATATATATATATATATATATATATATATATATATATATATGTATATATATCTTGGATACCAGGAAATATGTTGCTCCTGCATTGCTCTTGTGTGTAACATAGTCGTATTAAATATGCATGGACACAGTTGCAAGGTGCCTAAGTGTGAGTGTCATGTGGGATAGAAATCTGCCCAAATCGAATACAACAACACAAGTTTAATGCCTCTGTTCGCGTAACTTGTGGACATATATAACTTTTTCTGAGACAATATGTGTTATTTAATACCAATTTTATTCCTCTCTGACTACATTGCACAGGTCTAAAATGCATGTTTAATTTAGTCGGCCCCTATATTGTTAGGAAATACAGTAAATTTCATCAAATCCAATTGCAGGTGTGGAAATCACACATTTAACAATTTGCTGAGAGCAATTTTATGGCCGCCTGAATATTCGTAGTAGCTTTAGAGAAGTTATCATCACATGCAGGACATATTATTTGTATAATTTATAGCAATGTTCAAATTGCATGTGTGTCGTATTTATACTAATTCTACAGTAATTCGGAACATTCAAAAAATAAATGAAATGTAGAAATATATTAAGAATATTTATCTGACCGAATTATTAGTATTCTAGTATTAACAATCGCAAATATATCACATCGGTCAAGAATCTTGAGAATTGGGCAGATAGTGCATTCTGGTGTGAAATCTAACCCACTGGGAAATTATATGTAGCAGTACACCTGCCGAACTAAATTTAACTCAGGACCCACATGTTTATATTTGTGCTCCTAATGATGAATGGAGTAAGTCCTAATCATTCATCTTATACATTATAGACTTACAGCAATACACATACTTAGAAATCCACTTTGTTCTGTAGTATTCCAATGCTGCAACTCATTTAAACATCTAGGTTGCTTCAGGAAGGATTTCAGATACCACAGTTTTTCTCAGAAAATGTTATACACCGTATACAAGGTAAATGGGTGGGAGTCGAGGTAGGAACGTGCAGCATGAGGCTTACAAGCTTCATTTACAAAGACCCGAAGCCTTGTTTCTAACCCTCTAGCAAATCATAATATATTTACTACTTCCACTCCAGCCAATCAAATCATAACCCCTTTCCACAGCACATCTATCCCTTCCACTCAAACCAATCATAGCACACCTACCCACATTCACTCTGGTCAATAACAGCATTATACCCCTCTAGGGTGGCCAATCAGTGGCCTGGTAGTGACTGGGGAGAGGAGGGAAGCACACCTCCTCCTAGGAGGGTGTGGCTAGCGGTGGTGGGTCGACTGTTACAACTCATATTCCCCCTCCAATGGTCAGGGCCAGGGGGCGGGCTTATGCAAATTAAGGGACGTGGCAATGCACTTGTGCTAATGATGCATAGAAGGGTCAAAACACACTCAATCTCCCTACTACTGTCGCTCAACAAACTATAGGCCCTACGTCTAGCTTACACAGCATATTGTACTTTCATCTGCTTCAGTGGCGTTTACGTACTTCAAGTGCGTTAAGGACGTTGGACCCGTAAAAATTCAAAATTTTATATTTGTGCCAAACACTGTTGAACTTTTACACATAAGATACCATGTCATTCCCCCAAATAAAAAATAATTACGTCCCATAGCTTTAGCATAATCACCTATAAAAGTCGCAAAATGGCAGTTGCGGTGTAGCAAAAATAATAAAAAATAATTAACTTGCAGAAACAAGATAATTCATATTAATTCTTAATGTTGTGAGCTACTTCAAGACACTTTTGTGAACACAAAGCGATACAATTTTTGTATTTTAAAAAATCTATGAAAATGAGTAAATTTTTGCATAACTTTGACTTTTGGCTACTACTGAAATTTTCAAAACTTAAATTTTTTGTCAACCATGTCATAAAATGCATTGATACATTGACTATCAATTACTGTAATTTTAAATTTATTAGTTAATTCCTTTTTTTTTTTTTTTGGCTACACCGCAACGGCCATTTTGTGACTTTGATGAGTGATCATGCAAAAACTGTGGGGCCTAATATTATTTTTATTATGGGAAATGACGTGTTGTCTGATGTGCAATAGTTGAACAGTGTTTGGCACAAATATTAAAAATATTAAATTTTACGGGTCAAACGCCCTCAAGCGTTGGCAAATACAGCTCACTTCATTCTACACATAAAGGTCATGTGGCAGACCGAACATAGTTTATACTTGTTTGTGAAAAACATGATCTAAAAAGTAGTAAGGTGTCGAACATGGAAGAAACGCAAGGGAAAAGAACATTTCGCAAGTTAGACGACGTGTATGCAAGAACCCATTGCTCTATGGGTACTCCAGTCCTATTCATTCGTTCATTGTATCAATGAGTAGTCAGCTAGTAGAAAAATGGTCGTTATTGAGTATACACAGACCAGTGGATTTGAATATGCAGGTCGTTGAACTCACGAATTTTTTCCTCGTTCTACGCATAAGTCAACAACATTTGACTAATACAGTAATAACGAAATGCTTCAAGAAAAAGTTTCGTGAAATATAATTTGTATTTTTCAAAATACTGTCATCTTTACAAAATATTTAGTTCAATCTATGTAACGTCTTTGAGAAGAACATGAAAATACCTGGGCTTTGATGAAATTAAAATTAGTATATTTGTTTTAGTGTCGATGTCTCATGCTTTATGAAATATTGAAACGTTTTTAACTAGGGTTCCATCATCATTCAAGAGTATGAAAAATGTCTATAACTTAGGAAAAATTAACTCTGAAACCTTCTGCACTATAAATCTATACGAGGTTTATATTCCCTAAAACTTTGTAAAAGTAAATATTTAAACGGTCGAAAAAATACCTAAAAGTCATTTCGAACAACTGTACTCCGACAATGACTGTGGTTCTATGTCCGGGACAACTGAGTATCATATCACACTTCTATTTATTGATTTGTGAATGTAATGAGCGTGATTGTAAGTTTTAATTGCTGTACCATATGAAGGAAAGGAACCAGCCTAATCGTTTCAGTGACAAGGAATAATTTGTATTGACAGGCGTGGATTTGCTTTTATTTAAAAAATATACTATCAACGATGCGTTTTTTCCACAATTTATTTTCTAACTGCAAGTTTTCGACCGTAAAAATTTTACGTCTTAAAGATGCAACAAATTTTACAATCAAGTCGGTAAGAAATTAGTTAGGTTTTCACAACTATAGTAATGCTCATGTACGTGAAATTATGTCATTCATGCGCGGAAGTGTAAAATTAAGTTTTCTTGTTGCCCTTATGAAGTTATTAAGAAAGAAATGTATACGATACTTCCCTACGATAATAATTTCTTCAGTCAATGTTGTTATAAAGTCTAGTTGCCTGGTTATAATTAAGTGTTTTGCAAAGCTAAATAAAGTTTCCTTGTAATTTACTTAAGAATATGTGCTAGTGTAAATAACTCCACTTGGGGGTTTAATCAAACTCAAGATGCCTTGAAAGATTACTTTGCTTGTTATTAAAATTAAATGAAACGAAATATTTTAAGAGGCAAATTTAATAAAAAAGTAATAAGTGCTAATAAGTATCGTAATATCAAGGTTAAATAAAATTGCCTTGAAAGTAAGTTGCTTTGATGTCAAGTTGCCTTGTGTATCTTCATAATAACTAAAAAGCCTTTATATGATACTACTATTTGTGTAAATGGACAACATGGTTTAACAAACAGAATAGTTATAATTTGAAATCAAGTGCCTGGAAGTTCAGTGGTCATAGATATTATAAGCATTTTAAGATATTGTATTTTGTGATGGAGAACATATTGTCAGATATTTTAAATTAATATTTTATTGACATAAAATAAGATGTACTCATTTTATATGAAATATTCTTACGCTAATGGGCTTAGATACTTATGAGTAATTTCTATTAAACTAAGCAAATTATTCTTTGATAATTTTTTAGTTTAATTCGTTTCGCATATTTTCCCATAGTACAAAAATACGTCAAGACACTCGCATTGGTAATTTAAAAGTTTCAAACAACATTAAAAATTTCAGTTAAATAATTTAAGAGATAACTCATTTAACGCTAGAAAAAAATAGTTTTACCGGTCAAATTCTTCGACAAGCGTCATATTTAAATTTTTTTTATATATACACTAACCCATTGTGGTATGAAACAGGTACTAAGCCTTACTGGAAACGTTAACAATTCATCTTAAATTAGTCACAATATTACCGTTATGTAAATATAAATATTACTTCCATTATACGTATACGATCAATAAAAAGTGAGTTTCTGAATGAGCGTTATGCAGATATAAAAATTTTATTTTACTACCAGTAATTACTTTTAATGTAGCATATGTAAAGCAATAGAATATATTTTAGTTACTTTAAGATGTAATTCAATTTTGTATCACACATGCGCAAACACTAGCAATTAAAATTGTTATGTATTAAGTTTTAAATATATGGACTAGAATGTCGATGTGATTAGTCATAAACAAAGAACATAAAATTCCAATTTTGAAGTGGCAAATTGTTAGGTATTGCAAAGAATACTAGTTATCGACCA
>PNEQ01096428.1:28599-44380 GCA_003012365.1 Medauroidea extradentata
TGATTTTAACAAATTCTTGGAAAGAACATTAACTGATGGTGAGTTTATACCGGACTGATTTTCTGTACTTGACAATGTCAATGGCATACATATGTTCAATGACTATAATTCAAGTAATAAATTTCATTAACTTAATAGAGTGTTTTGAAACGCTTGCAGATGTATTGTATATAATTAAATGTGTCGTTTTCTTTACGTTCTGACGAAACCCATAACAATGTATTTTGTTCTATGGTTAATAAAGTATCAGTTATGACTTTCATCAGAATCAATAACTTACCTCTGTCTCTAACCTCTAAACATGCAGTAGGCATAGTACTGGGACATTATTTTTTAACAATTTAACTTTGCCTTTTTTTAACAACTTGATATAGGATCACATAATTTTACACTCAAGTATCATATGTCTGAAATTAAACACGAGTGGTACATTGCTGTTGACAAAACATTATGTTTGCACGAACGAATTTGAATAACGGAGCAGTTTATCTCAACCTAACAAACAAATCGAAATCTTTACTTACATGAGTGTAACGAATGTTTGTATTGTTGTAACATTATTGTACTCGCTGGTAAATTTATATTGAGTGAATTATTTTATGCAATAGCTACTATCAATAATATATATTTACGAACGTACGTATGTAATCGTGTCAAGTACACGATGGATATTACAAGAGTGCGTATTTTTTCACGCCCATGTAAACATATAATACACAAATAATTTGTAAAATTATATTTAATGTAGCTGCACAATTTTAGAATATAAAATCCCAAAATCTTCGTCGGCGCACACAAATATTTCAAATAAATATGGCAGTTCCTCTGTAAATGTAACTCAACAGACTTGCTAACAAGGTTCGCTAACTTGCTTACCGCAGCCCGCAGTGCCTACGCTAGGCCGGTCCTGTTCAAAGTCCCATTAGACCTCTGCTTGGTCTAGATGAGAATTGTATTTAAAACATCTCTTGCTAGATCGAGCACGAGTCCAGTTAGAACTCCTGTTAACTAGCGGTCGCCCCGAATGAGAATCGAGCCCCAGATCACGTGTTGATTACTTCGCTTCACGTACGTTTCAGGAGCCCAGCCTTCTCTGGAGCAACCACGCATATGTCTTATTTCTGAGTGTTTTAAATATTGCGTTTCTTAAATTGTATATTTGTTTGTGCCTCGAGGCATGGAGAAGGTCAAGACACCCTCCCCAGCGTAACTCATGTGTTACTCCATATCGGCCTTTGTGTGAGGAGGCAGCCACGCGGTCGTCGGCCAAGGCCCTACGAGCACCAAATGTCCCGTGTCCGCCCGGGCAACCTAGCGATATTGACGGACTGGCGCACTTTCACCGGCAAACACTCATCTCCAGGGAAGGCATTTCTAGATTGCGTAGAAAGTATAGTCAGGATCAACCATGCGTCGGGAAGTATATCCGTGTTGGGTCCCCCGACACGCTGTCACCTCCTCACACCCGTATTGGCCGCGTCAATTCTTAATCAAACACTAAAAAGTGAATCCCAAGTAACTATCAAACTTTGCTTAATCATACGAAATAATAAATAAAATTGTTTTAACAATTTAGCCTGAGGAATACGAGAAATTTAATTTTAAGAAAATGTTCCTGTAACTCAGGGAATGAAATTAAAAATATTTATTTTATGAAGGATATATTGAACCCCAGATGGGAAAAAATTATATAGTGATATTAGTATATGTAGTTGCTATGTAAAACGGAAGCAGCCAATCTTTGATAACACTTTTTATGCTTAGTCGTTCTACCTTTTGCTGTTTAAGGCAAGAAATACAGTTTTGCAGTTTCACTATAAGTAATTTTAATGCATGAAAATTTTAGCAACTGTAATACTTTGAGATAGCGTAGTACAAAACACAACTGTAATATCACATATTTGTTCACTTGCAAAGTTTGTAATAAGCCTACAACAGCAGACTCAAAACTCTGGGACCTACACGTTATTGCCACCGCTAGCAAATTATGACGTACACGTTTCCACTGATTTGATGTGTTCATAAGAATATAAAGTCTTTCATAACAATGCCAAAATATTTAATTTGTATAAGATTTGTTCTTTCTTAGATGTATTATCAACTTCACGTTTCACAAGTAAACATTTCTTGCTAGGTTACATTTTTTGCTGCATCAACGGCTGAATATTGTCAGTGAATTGAAATCTTTAATTAATATTGGACTACACGAACGAGCAATTAATCTCGAATAAATAATTGTAAAATACGTCTGAAAAATTCGTGTTTAGGTATATAATCAGCAGATGTCACATGTATCATTGATAAAAGAAGATATTCGGGAGAGTATCAGATTTGAAAACGTGCTTGTTTTCATAACAAAGATGGACTTTTCTGTAAAAAAAAATGTGCCGCCAAATGCTATTTGCCATTGAAGGAAACTATAACGTCTGAGGCAAATACTATACATAATCGTTAAAGGATAACGAAACCTCTCTATAAGACTAAAGAAAACAAATGTATTAGTAAATAAACTTGCGTCGGTAAATTATAAGCCTTCAGTACTAGCCTTCCCGTGATTACACTGGCTTATATAATAAATTTATTTTGAACAAAACCTTTACATGTTTAGATTATGTCGTTAATCCTATTAAAATGCATGCGTACGCATGCACATACTTGACTACATATGTTAAGTGTGGTTGTGAATCAGTCTGCTAAATCCACTAACTTATCACACATCTGAAAATACAAAGGATGGCTGTTATGGCGGCCGCCTATCCCACTCTTTAAATGCGTTGCAGCGTGTGTGTAAACAGGTTTTTTATATTAAAATATCCCACGTGCGCTCATTGTGCCAACGTACGAAAAGAAAATAAACTGCATACAAGATCGAAACCTCATTGTTAAGACGCCACGCTCATTAAAACACTATTTCTAAGCCCTCCAACATGGTTAAAAACGGCTTATTCAGACTCCCGTACTTCAAAATGTACTAACCGGATGTACTTGAAACTCAGATTGCAACCTGCACTGAACTTAGCTGCAGACTTCCCACCCATAAAATTATATGGTCACCGCTTAATGTCCCAAACCGTTCAGCGGGAAGCTTTCACGCTAGTTCAATGCTTGGCTCGCTACAGCGACGCGGCATTTGTTGCGCGCTTCAAGGTCGACCTTACTGCTCCGTCGCTTTTGAGTCTCTCGCACGCGGGTAGGCGGCGCCCTTAAGGGGTTCCAATTAAAATGCAAAGTTAGCACTGTAAATCGTTGTAGCTTGGTCCGACCGCTTAACTCGGTGAATAGTATTCCTGACTGGTGAGCCAAATTTCCCAGGTTTGATTCCCAGCTGAGGATAAAGTTGAATTGTGTGGGACTCAGCTCTGGGACCCTGGCTTGGGAAGGTCGTGTTGTTTATAAGCAGGCCTAGATGTCAGGGCGAGGTCTGTTACTGGCAATGTGTTAGAAGATCTAGCTGGGAAAATTTCTTGCCGACAACATCCCTCATTCCGACAAAACCTGCTTCCATACAACCCCACGTTCCCTCACGGCCAGGGACCCAGACCTGAGTCCCGTAGTGTACCTCTCCGAGTTCAGGAATGGGTGCTGTTACGTCCCTTCACTCCCTTCCGTCAGACGACAATGGTGACCCACCACAATATCGTCCTTACTACGTCACGCCTCAGCTGCCCCCCCCCCTCCATCACTGAAGTACAAACAGATCTCTGAGCTGTACACTTGTCACAGTTGTTTGGGGGCCACGGTGTCAGTGTGGTAAAACAGCTTGGCTCCCACTTGGGTAATCTGGGTAAGATTGCCGGTGGTGTTGGTCTCCATTACTGTGCTTGGGAAATGTGGCAGGCATTGCCGTTGCTAAGTGGGTTTACTCAGGATACCACATTTCGCCCATCCTTGCATCCAGTCACTGCTTCATACACATATCGTCTATTCTTCAGGTTGACTGGGCGACTGGCATGTCTCTATGGTAAACCAGATCATCCTGGTATCATTTTCCATTATTTTCCTACAGTAATCCATCAAGACAATGCTGGGATGCAGGCCATGGGCGATTCATCTCCTAATTCTTTTCTTTAAGTTATCTCTCACCAAAACCAATTGCCTTGTTGTCGACAAGACGTAAAGCTCACTTACCTTACCAGAACAGTCAGCAGGATGGTTTTGGGAACAGTAAATCTAAATGTGAAGGGTAAATTTTTGACGATCAAGAAGAGTTTCTGTCTGTTGCTGTGCAAATGGCCAATATTGAGAAAGTAAAACTATTTCTGTGACAATTATATTGATTACGTTTTGTGTTAAACTTTATATTCAGTGTGTCTAAACAATATTTTCGGTCTCCAATGGAATCAGTACTTCTAATGATTCTTGGGTTGGGCATTGTCACAAGTAGTGTAGTGAACGTTATATTGAAGCTGGGAAGAATAACCTTTTTATATTTGTTTTCGAATATACTTATTATAAACTTTGGCTTGGAATATTAATTTATCAATTAAGGCATGGATGAGGTATTTCAATATGTAATTAATAATTACATATGATCAGAGTGTTATAAAGCATAAATATGTAAATATAATGTACCGTAGCGTATTAATATTCTAGTGTTCTTAAATACAACAACGTAAATAAGCTTCGCTATTCCGACGTAATAATAAATAAGAACTAAATACTTATTTGCTCTCATACCTCGTATTCTTGGTATGTATACAAGAAACATGTGGTGTATGTCACACTGAAGATATGTAAACTTCTTTATGTAAGGTACATGAGTATTTTTGTGATTGCCCTTCACAAACTTAATTACAAATTTTTAAAAATTTTATAAGTGTTCGCTGCTTACTTTAATTGACTAGTTCTAACCGATTCTAAAACAAGCCACAGCTCAGTTGTTCATCGTTCGACATTTTAGTTATAGCATGTAAGTATTTTAATAACTGCAAACCTTTACCATATTTGTATTTTCATTAGAAAATCGATAGTGGCGCTTATGACATGTGATAATCTAACTTAAATCAATATTTCATGCTAAATATTATAGTTAAGTATTAATTAGTACGTTCGTAAAAAATATTGTAACTAAAAAAAAGACCAACTAGAGACAATAACGTCCAACATAGTCCGTTTTTTTTTTCAGATGGGATTACAGTTTATGCAATACGGATTTAAGATTCATAATGGATTATTTCAGTTATAATTATATTTCAAAATACGAACGTCAAGCAGAAAGCAGGAATCGTTCGCATTTCTCCATTACGAGATCCGCCTGGTCCGAGCTATCTTGCGTTTTTCGAGGCATGGGTACAAGGGGGTGATAATCACAACATTGACGAGTATTTCAAGGACGTAACTGTCCGCCAATCCGAGCTACTCATTATGCGTTGTGCCCTTACGTCTTTTACCTATAGCATATTTCAGCGGGCATGCCCTCATTTTACTTCTCCGTCGTTTTTAAGAACGTTAACTGCATTCATGTGCGACAATAGTCTACATTCAAAATTTCTTGCATTCTGTGATAGTAAATTATTTTTGATAGTTTTACTACACAACGTTGATTCACCAACAGCACAGGAGTGATAGTTTCTCGGACCAAAACTATTATTCACGAAAACAGACCATGACATACATTACGGAGACAAATCTGAAGTATTACAAATTTATAAGAGGCCAATATAAACTGCAAACGTTTTTTTATCTTCCGCTGCTTCTGTCATAACACTGAATAAATAACAGAGGAAGGAAACTTTTACAATACCTATGCGAAATAGGAAAAACCACAATTGTTATTCCTAGTCGTAGTAATTAAAGACCATTTAGGTAAGGCTAAAGCACATACCTACTGTGCAGTGAAAAATACAGTTGACTGAATTTTTGTACTTTTAAAATATCTAATTAGTTCTAATAAAGTTAGCGGGATAATATTTTTGACTACACCACGTAAAGTCAGAGAAGGATACTTTTAATAGGATTTTATAAATTAAACTGTGAATGACATCTAATAAAACAGTATCACGCCACATGTCTGTAATATTTAACCATTTTAACAATCCAACATTTACGGGACTAACTAAGGCACTAAATAAATACTTCATAAATATATTTTAGTTTTTCTTATTTCATAGTTGTATAATTGAGTCACATTTCTGAGAGGAAATGTGCTGATACTGAGATTAGCAAAGATTCTTTCGACAATGACCAAGCCAGGATTCTATTTTTGAAGTTGTCCTCTAATGCCACTCTCCAACACAGCACTTTTCAATCCTAATGTATAAGCGCAGACATCTTAACACCAAAATACAAATTAGTAGAACATAAATGAGGGTAGGTAATACATAATACTGTTAAAAATCTTTAAATGTTCAAGTAGTAGGCCACATAATTTTTTAACATTCGCTACGTTTCGAGGAGGACCCAAGAACAACTAACGATCCCTTTCGCTAACACCCCGGACGGCGACCGCACCTATGAACTCTGGGTTCGACCCTCTGGCTAGAGATCTACCTTCAACGGCGGCACGAGCGGTGAGTCTCCTGTTGGTTTTGGGAAGGAGAGCAATACTTTACCTATCTCCTGTCTCGCCTAACCCAAACCCTTCCACTCGCCTCTTATTTGTGTATTACTAGTATTTTCTATAACTAATAAACTCTGTTACCTTTCATCTTTAGCTTATTTATGTTCCCCTTCCCAGCTAAACTTTGTGAAAATACTAAAGAACTGCTAATAGAGCCATCAATTATCGGGGCATTTTTTAATTTATTCTATACATTATGTTTTGCTTTATTTTTTATTTACAACCATTCACGTGAATCACACATTTTTAAAATCCGAACTTATCACGAAACACATACATGTAAATTTATTTTCCGTCTAACAAAACATAACACTATTTATGTAGTTTAGGTTCCGTGAATTTACGGAACACACATTGCAAGTACAATTTCTTGTTGAATCGCAACCGGTGAATTCCGAATGAACCCAACGAGCAAAATGTAGATATTTAAACAAAATGGCACCTTAAAATCCAAATAAATTACGAAAAGCACACTTCGCTATCACATACACTAACCCAAATATCATCACTTTCAAACGCATCTACCAACGGAAATATTACTATCAAGCACATGACGTAGTGCCTTCTCATAGATATCTACTGACATTCTTTTTTTCCCGTATCTGATTTTCCTGTTTTTTTTTATTTGTAGTGTAGCTCAGAATTTTCTTCTTTCAGGGTTTTCTATTTTTAGGCTTTCTTTCTTTTCTTCATTTCGGCTTCCAGCAAAAATTTCTTATGTTGGAATTAATGCCAATATGTCTGTACAATGCTTTCCAGTTACCTTCTTTCGATGAACAAATATTGTGTTATTTTAAGTATGTAATAACAGATTTATAGAGTGTGACCGTTTTCATGAACAGCAGGAAGCTTCAAGCTTCACGGTACATGTTGTCCATAGCAACCAGAGAAGAAGATAACTTCTTGCCATCTTCCCCCGTATAACTGTCTGTCACTCTCTCTCTCTCATTTTTGCTCTCCTACACTCATAGTTTCGTTTATGTGCTTCATGTTATACGTTGGATTTATTAACTAAAAAAAGTATTGCAATGTACCTTAACTACTAAATATAAATTTTAATTACAGTATTAAACTATTTTGTACCGGAATGTAGACTCACGCATCCCATCAGTGGCAGAATATTGTACTCGGATTGGGGAACACTGACACCCTCATTTACCCGGGGATTGGAGGGATAGACGATTCTCAAAGAGTCAAGGAACTTGAGTTTTCGCCATTCTTTGGGACGACACGATCATGGCAATTTCAGAGTAGAAGTAACTCCGGCACGAAGTGAATCTTTCGTCGCCGTACGCTGAATACGTATGATTACGAGTCACCAGAGAAGTGGGCTTCCGAGATACTACAATCAAACTCCATTTACACGTTCGTGAACTGAACGCATAAGTTATTTTCAGTTTTAGTTGCCATTAAATAATAATTTGAAGCATCTTCGAGATAAGGCCATCCGACGTTTGTGAGATCGCTGAGACTTGCTGCGCTATCGAAAGTGCCCTGCTTTCTTTCATTCACCTAGAAGGGCGACCATTATTGCTGATTTATTACTATTGGCTGCACGCTATGGCTTACGATACAAGGGAATTTATGATCTGAATTTGAATATCTTGTTCTGAATGAATTATATGCCGGCAGCTTTCTCTTTAGAATATGCTAATATGTTGATGCTCGATTCTTCTGGTTTTCGTAATGAGATTCCATTACACTCCTTTAGTAAAGGACGTAATTAATCTCTGCCAGCCATTTTCGAAGACATGTTATTGTAGTGTTTAGTGAAGCGCTCTTTTGAATTTTATAAGCCAGCTGACCGAATCCTGCAGGTGTCATTCCATGAAAAATCTTCGCCAACGCCAAAACGTGTTAGTTCTTGTTCCTGTAGTAATTCGAAAACTGGTTGCTCATCCAGAGGCTAAAAAATACAATTTATGATATTTTAATGTAAACCTTAATGTGTACGTTTCACAACTAAAAGTACTTCCTACATGTTTAATAAGTCTTCGCGAATGTGAACAGCTTCTCCTAGTTTCTTGAGACGGACTAAATACTACAAGTATACCTAGTTAGTTGAGACTACAAGTATACCTAGTTCCTTGAGACAGACTAAATACTACTTGTATACCTGGTGTGTTGAGACAGGTTAAATTCAACAAGTATACGTAGTGTATTGAGACAGACTAAATACAACTAGTAAACCTAGTTAGTTGAGACAGACTAAATACTACCAGTATACCTAGTTTGTTGAGACAGGCTAAATACTACCAGTATACCTAGTTTCTTGAAACAGGCTAAATACTTCAAGTATACCTAGTTTGTTGAGACAGGCTAAATACTACTACAAGTATACCCAGTTTGTTGAGGCAGGCTAAACACCTGGAACGGAAACTTAGAAATTTTAAAAATTCAATATTTTTTTTAAATACAATAATTTTTATTCTTTATTTCTATGAGTATGACATTGTAGCCTGCAATATCTTTATACTCTGTGATTTTTTTGAGTTTGGTATATAATTTGGTTTTAGTGTAGTCGTTAAAACGGAAACGTGCAAAATACGACTTTAACAAGCAATTACGCGAAAACTATGAGAGATAAAAAAATTTCATTAGAGCTAAATTTAGTCACATTTTGTGTCTAAAATAAGAAAAACATATCTGCTAGAAAAAAAATTAAAAAAATAGTTATGAAAATTGTGGTAGACTGCGCCCTTAAATACTTGACGTTGAAGCAAATACATTAGTGAACGATTTAATCTTAACAATATTTTCAATTTTTTTTTTTTTTAGAAAAATTAGGAAATACAGTTGGTAAATAATTTTTATAATATTTCATCAATAGTAAAACCAATTACGAAAATATAAAAAAAATGGTTAAGAATATACAGGAGACGTCACTTTCTACAGATATAAATTGTTTGCTTTGCATTTTATGAGCAAAACCTTGTTATTTCTGTTTTAAATTGTTCCACTATTATACGATTTTGTAAACTGTTCGTCAAATGGTTTTCCAATAAAAATATTAAACCTATTGTGTAAGGTAAGATTACAGGGCGTAATAAGATAGTTGTGTTCTTACTTACTAGCTAGGAGCTGAGAAACCAGTGTTCTGTAAGCTTTGTAAACGTCATGCACATATCATAAACGTACTTGAATGATCTAAAACTAACGCTAATTTCTAGTTGTACTAAAACATACACAAATACATAAGAAGCTTTCAGCTACGGTGAATTTGTTAGGAGCTGTACTGTATAGTAACAGTTGGCTTCACGCAGCAATTTGTGAGTTTTCTTTTGCATGCCGAGACCTGTGCAGTTAATATATATATATTTTTTGTATGTATATATATATATATATATACATATATATATATATATATATATATATATATATATATATAAGGATCAAAACACTGTCCACGTTAAAATTCAGCAAGTAAGTTTTATTCGGATTGGAGTTGTAAATACTAGCCTACCAGACAAATTTTGCCAGGTCTGGTTTCTCAGTTGCTAGTTGTCAGTTAGATCCTAAAGGATGGATTTAAATTAATTTTATAATGTTATGATTTTAGTCTTCATTATGTACAGAATGCCCGAAAACTGGGCATTAAACATAATTTACGATGCATTGCACATTAAGTAATTGGTGTCAATGGTAACTTGATAGGCAATTAAAATTATAAATTTTAGAAATACTACATTTTATCTACATCCAGCTATATTAAACAAGACTGAAAATAACTGTGAGTATCGTTTGTGCTTATGAGAACTACTAAATGGTGCTTTTTTATTCTTAAAGTGGTCACTGCCCGGTTCATAATGTTTCATGCTACAGGGGAATTAAATTATCTAATACTCGTTAGAAGATTTTAAGACATAAACAGGAGCTTTAATTAATTTAAGATTGTGCGCGTACTTGTATATGTGAGGTTGAAGGATGACTTATACTCAGGAAATAGTCACTTCAAGAACCGCCTTTACTACAACATAATTTTAGCAACTATAATTTGAAGAGAAGTCAAGTAAAATATTATCTAGTACGAAAACTGGTAAGCAAAGCAAAGATCTTCAAGGTAATTTATTTTCAATGTTCTAAACGTTTCGTAATACATACGTTTTATTTTACCTTTCGTACTCTAAATAATTACATTTTCGTATTAATTTGTAGAAACTTTGTTTTATATCGTTATTTACCCTACCGGAAAATAAGATATAATACAATACCAAATGTTTTGAATGATATATTAATCTAACAATTAAATTAAAGTATAATAGACTATTATTTGGAGCTTGGAATGTCAAAAAATTATATATTTCTCCTGAAATGCTAGCATTGGTGAAATTGTTGTAAATATACAACTATCGCTGATCAGCCATCTCAAGCAGCTCGCGCAACTATGGTAATCTGGCAAAAAATTAGGCATTTTACCAACAGTTCCAAAAGTTGAAACAACCCAACAGCAGAACTCTTCACTCCTGCACCGTACAAGTTAGTATAACTAGTCTCTGCTTCGTGAAGTGAAGCGATAGTGGTTAGTACGTATCATAAAGTCTTTAGCTGATGAGTCGTTACTTTATGTATGGAGAAGTGCGGAATGAAGAGGTGGAAAACGGGATATCCGCAAGAAAACCGGTCGACCAGATGCACGATTTCCAAATAAATGTTAAAAACCAGGTACCGACCCCGTATCGCCTTCTTGGGAGGCGATGGCTCTGCTCCAACCGCGACGGTCCCTCTAACCGACTTCGTGTATGTTGACCGGGATGAGAGCGTAACTGTAGTTCAGATCTTAAAAGTATAACAAAATAATTATCATGACAGGTAGCAGCTGAATGGTAAAACGTTCGTATAGGTATTTGAACGTCCTCGTGTAAAAGTACTGACTGAACCAAATCACCTAAACTTTGGATTGATGAGACGCGTTAGAATACTTTGCTATGAGACAGACGTTTGTCCAGGCAGCTGAACAATCCAGCAAAAGTTGCTTTGAAATATTGTCATATGCTACACGGTGAGTTCAACCTATTGTAAATGCTACATTTTGACGAACTGCAGAGTAACCGTACGTTGCTTATTGTACGACTAACAGTGCGTTCCTAAAACGTTGAAATTACAGTGTGGTAATCATAGCAACTCTGAACGCAAGATCCAGCGGAATTTGCATTTTATTTTAACTAATTTATTAATGTTTCCAGAAAAAACCGAAAATATGATATAATTAACGATGCTAGTGTAGTCCTATCTATATATACACGTTAGACCAAAATAAGTATATTCATCATTTGATCAAATTATCTTAACATAGCTGTCATTTACAAATTTCGCATATGGTATCAACAACTAACATGAAATTTAAGACAACTTACAATAACCTATATGTACACAGAGTTTGGTAAAATTCTTTGCAAATTTTTTTAAATTTTTCCGACGATTAAAAGAAATGTTACATCGGCCTCATTGTGAACATTTGAACTTGGTATGTCCAATTAACACTAAAGTCCAGTTACCTAACTTAAAAGTACGTGTTTACCAAAACTGATGAAATTTTAATAACTTATATGCTATATATTTAAATTTAATAACTTAACTCAATGGCGTATTATGTGTACTAAAATCTGGAAAAACGTTTCCTCAGACATGTTATACAATGAAAAAATTTAAAATAAAAATACTTACATTTCAGATTTACAAAATCTGATGAAATTTATGTTCGAGTTAAAATGTTTTTAGGGACTCGCACATATTTGAAAGTGATCTCATAAGGATTCTTTTTCCGTCATAAACTAGGCTAATAACATGCAAGAATTAGTTATAACTGCAAACGGATTCGTGATGGTGCTAAAGGAGAATGTATCACGTGCGAAATACTCATTATAAACTATGCCACATACTTTCCTTACAAGACAAGTCTCTTCCTTCCAAACGATCAGCCTTGTACCACCTTTAAACACAATATTATTTCCAAATCTGAAATAATATTCTCGTTAAGGGAATTTTTTTAGTATCTAATAAATTCACTTTTTTCGTTATTGAAACGTCAATAGTTTAGTACTATTCCTACAAGGATTTCATATTATGCTAACACTTATTTAGCGATATCAGTTAATAATTGCTAGCCAACTGTTATGTAATATCGGTACATTTGTCCCCACCCCTATCCCAGCATCGTATTGCCACAGTTCCCATTAAATTATGACTGAGAATTTGCTGTACAACTATCGGCCTCTGCTAGGTGGAACTGTAAATGTTCCATATTGAATTATTTAACACGGTTTCGCTGAAACTACTACGACGTTGATATCACACCCGATCCTCTCCAAAAGTTTGCTGTTGAGATTAAGTAGGAGACAAGTTTTTTTAAAATAAGAATCTAAGTCGTTTCAAGGAAAACGTCGTCTAGGAAATTCGAAGGCGTAACCGTACTTACGTATTCCGAGTGTTTGAAACGGCCAGCAATAATTAAACTTTATTTACGACTTCTGCGCCCGTCTGTAAAAGCGGAATCTTATCAAGAGCTGTATCTAAAACGATCACCTATGAAAGCACATAACTGGCTCACGAAGGTGTTTCAGTTACGTGTAGTAGAGTCCGCGCGTTTTGCAAACTGCCACTCATGCAATAGCTGTAATGGATTCCGTGGGGCAGTAATTTAACAAGACAGCTCCCTGGCTTTCGACTTAGTCTGGAACGGTACAATGCATCTTTAATATATATATATATATATATATATAATCAAGTTCTTGGTGAAATTACATGTGAGATTTTTCGCATTTTGAACTGGTTTTGTAATCTGGGCCACACTCCTTCTGAAAAACAACCTATTTTCATAAAATAACACCACGGGTTAGTTTCCAATCTTTTTCAGTTCATGTCTTTAACATTTATGGACAACGCTAAATCCTTACAACTCGTGTAAAAATATACATGACACAGAAAGAAGAATTATAATGAAACGTTGTGTTCGGTAAGCAAGAAACATTTTAAAAACAGGAAACAATGACAGAACCAACTCAATTAAGGAATAGTTTTTCAACAAGTCAGCCTTTGTTGTGGAGTTAACTATAGCTATAATGTACGGAGTTTAAGTATTTTCATGCACTTTAACTATAAAGTAACATACAAGGTACTGGAAACTGCAAAGATAAAAGGGATGCTTGATTTTTAACGCAGCTATTTAACTTGCCAAGTATATTTTTACATAATAAAATAATCAATATGTTGATTATATCGGGGACGTCCTTACAATGCAGCGGGCAAGTTATAAAACAAAGCCTACTATTTCATAGTTCTCCATGAGCGTCAAAATATTTTTCAGATTGCAATATCACCAAAACTATATTTACAGAACAGTGGCGTATCGTGGTCGTGTTCCAAGGCATGCAATATGTTCTCCGACTATACTTTTTGATCACGTGTACTCAGTGTACCTGCCTGACGCATCCAATAAACATGTTTTGTGTATACCGAGATATATTATTGGATAATACGTTCTTTGCTTCTTGCTCGCTACTGTAAGGAGAGTGTACCTGCTTCTACATGTTTAATGGTCCCATAGACAGCTCAGAAGTTGAGTACAGTCATTTCTTGTCACCGCATGCCATGGAAGACGACAGATTTTAGTCAGCGCTTAACATTGAGGTCTTTAGCCCTGGTGATGGGTGACATGAGGTGAGTATGAAGCAGTACCGGAATGAGAGGGCGGGGGAAACAGGAGATACCGAGAAAACCCACCGACCAACGGCATAGTACGTCACGATTCCCACATGCGAAAATCCGAAGATCGACTTCACCGGGGATCGAACCCAGATCGCCTTGGTGGGAGGCAAATGGTCTATTTTTTTTTTTTTCACAATTGGATGGTGTTATGCATCAACCAGCTCTGAGCCAAATAATTGTTGTAAATAACAATGTGTTTAAAAATTCCTAGCTTTGAGCAGTTCTTACGAGAAGTAGCCCATATTTTAGTCTTATAAAGGAAATATTTTGAACACACTACAGGACCAGAATAAATTAAGACAGTTTTAAAACTGAAAACGTTTTCATCAGTATTTCGCAACACAATCGATTGGCGCATAGCTGGTTTATGCATAACGTCATCCAATTTTTTCGTAAGCATAATACAAGTGATTATACAAAAAACAGGTTGAGTACATACATAAAAAAGAAAACAGGAACATAAGCTAACAGCCCATCCCAGCTAAATTACATTGTTTTCGTTAGTTGTAAGTTATATTTTATATACTGCAAGTGAAGAAACATAACCTATTGAGGTGAAAGTGTCCTACAAACTAGTGAAACTGAACAAATTTAAAACATGAAAAGATAGCGGCCATATTGCCATCTATGGGAGCTGTCCTCTAGCATTGCCCATCTTGTATATGTGTCTGTTTTCACGAAAGGGCGAAACACTTCCGGATCTGCTTTGAGGTCAAGAATCTTTGTTTTAGTAGGGTTCCACTTCGCATTTGGTGCTTGACTGTACCCCATTAGGATGTAATGGACGGTCGTAATATCATTGTCACTTCGCACAATGACATGTGACGGCCATATTTTATTGATACTTTTATATATATAAATTAATGTAGTTTAGGTTAATTATGATGATTGATTGTAATGGAGGGGCCTTTATTGTCATATGTAACATATTGTCATACATTTTAACTTCAGTATTGATTGTGAGGGGTCTGTGGGATCCTATGATAGGCCAGTATAAAACACTATAAAATATGACTATTAGTAATATTATCACAGAGGTATCGTGTCTGGTATCGTTTTAACCTGTGGAATGTCACAGACTCGAATATGCTAGTAACATTAAGATTATTTTATGTACAATGATTTTAGTTTTTAAGAGTGATAATTGCCCGCCGGTCTGGCGACAATAGAGCAGATGATGCGTGAGCCTTACCACATGCTGTGCGAGAAGGGGGGCGCCCTACCTCCCCCTGTCTCCTTGCCATACAATCCCCTCTCTTTCTCTCTCGCCTACAAATTTTCTTATCCTTTTGCTCTTCCCCGACAGACCCCGTGTAACGTACGTAATTTGAACTAGAATTATATTAATTAAAGATAGCAAGTAGTAATTAGGCTAAGTGTTTTATTTGTAATTGCTGTGAGAATGTGCTCATGTTTGATTTGATTTTAAATAAATACGGAGGCTTCCACAAGGGACACACGCAATTTTCGGGCCAGGTCTTCGCTCTGATTGGTCGGGGGAACCTACCCGCCCCCATG